>JAEIHY010016409.1:0-14320 GCA_018904565.1 Drosophila tsacasi
CACACCAAAGGGTAGCAGCCGGGGCGCTGCTGCTGATAAAGAGTGGGGCACTTTTGAGGGTATAGCGGGTGTGTGCAGCCGTCGCGAATGTAGGACGCTGTTGGGGGTCATTGAGCGCGCTTTTCAAAAAAAAAAAAAAAAAAAAAAAGAGAAAAATAAAGTTGGAGGGGAAAAAGAAGAGCGCGCACAGGGGGTAGGGGTAGGGTCTCCCTCTGTCGACAAGAGGGGGCGTGGCAATGCCACATGGGGCGACGGCAGTTTCGTGTCAAAGACAACTTCATTTTGCAGTCTTCGTGGGAAATATATGACAAAAAATAAAATAAAATAAAACAAGGACCGAAAAACCCATATACCAAATCAGAAAAGATTCACACAAACACATTTTACTTTCCTTTCCCGGGGGATCTCTTTTTGTCTCTTAACTTAAAAAATAAAACTTAAAAATAAAGACAAGAAAATAAACAACGAAACTCAGTTAACTTGAGAGTTCGGTGTGGTTCGTTGGATTGTTCAGCGTTCCGCTTCGATTTCCAGCGCTTTCCTCAGTGTTTTAAAATCAATTACCACAACAACAACAACAACACAACAACAACAACAATACACCAACAACGACCACAACTACAACAAAAACCACAACAGCATCACAAACAAATACCACAACAAATTCCACAACAACACCAACAACGAATTCCACAACAAATACCACAACACCAACAACAAATTCCACAACACCAACAAATACCACAACACCAACAACAAATTCCACAACAACACCAACAAAATATGAACAAAATAATGCTAAACCTTGACACCTAGATTCAACTTTATCATCCCATTCGCATACGTATATAATATCTCTATCTATCCGCCTTATCAAGTTCAACGGCGATAACTATCTCGTAAATCGCGATTCGCAGAACCCAAACCGAAACCTACTGCAAGCAATAAAATCAAATCAAATCAAATAAGAAAGGGAAAAGGAAGAGCAACAACAACAAAAAGAGGGGAAAAATATAGCTGAAAAGCTAAAGAAAATCGCAAGGTTGGTGGGCGGCAGCAACTGAACAGCAAAATAATTAAAAATAATATGCACAAGCGAGTGGTAAACAATAGCAATAAACGGTGGGCCTCAGCACAAAAGAGGAAATCAGTAGTAGTGGTCACTTTTCTCTCTCTCGAGATGTGTCAATATTGTATAATCGAATTGTTTTTAATATTTCTCAAAAAACAGTAACAATAACAGCAGCAGCAGTGAAAAGTATGTAATTCCAAGATGCAGCTTCGCTGCACAGCGAAAAAATATAGGTAATCGATTTCTAGTACTATGATTATCGATAATAATGGCAGATATTGAACTTATTTTATTGGATACTATTTAAAAAGATATCACCTTATGCGAGGAGCAATAATCTCGAAAACCCTTTAATTATTTACGATTTTATGATTCATTTGAGTAATTAAGTAATTATTATCGATAAATAAAAGAATAATCTTTCGGGAGTAGAAAATTAGTATCGATATCATAAGCAAACAATTGGAAATAAGTAATAATTATTGATTTATTAAAAAATAATCTATTGGAAGTAAACAAATATTATCGATTAATTAAAGAAAAAAATATCTATCGATAAATTAAGATATATTTATATTTAAAATTTAAAATTTATATAAAATAAATTAAAAATAAAAATATTTATTTTATATAAAATTTAATTTAAAATTTATATAAAATAAATTAAAAATAAAAAAGGAAAATAGTTAAATGTGTAGGATGAGATAGGTTTGCAAGGGAAATGCTAAATAAAATGTTGGCGGTGCTGGCGGCGGCGGGTGGTGGGTGATGGTGATGGTGCAATGCGCGCGTTACCGAATAGATGATGAGATGAAAAAACACACGAATCGGAATCGGAATCACAACAATAAAGAGCACACAAGAGAGCAGAGGGGGGGGCCAGATAACAGCCCAAAACAAAAAGAAGCAGAAGCAGAAACAGAAAGCCAAAATGGGGAAAGGGAAGCGCGCGAACAAAAAACTATAAAAACGTCGTCGCAGTCGCGAAATTATTACGACGACGCCACAAAATGGGGCGGCCTGAGTATCAGTTGAGTTTAGTTTAGTCGAGTCGAGTCGAGTGGGTTACACAAAATGTGCATAGTTTGAGTGTGGTGTGTGGTGTGTGTGTGCGAGTGCGAGTGGAAGAGGAAGAGAAGGAAGACGAGCTAGGGATAGATGGTGGAAGAGGGAAATGGGGGAGAGCTGGGAGCTGGGTGCAAGGGGTGGTAAAATGGAGAAAGAGACAACGAGATTTTGAAGAGGAGATTTTGTAAGAGAGATTTAATAAGAGCGGCGCTTTGTTGTTGGTGTTTTTGCTGGTAATTATGTTTTGGGTATTTTTAGTTCAGTATTTTTGGTGACGCGTTTTTTCAGATAATATTTTTTATTTTAGTATTTCTTAGATTAGTATTTTTACATAGTGTTTTTTAGATTAGTATTTTTAAAATAGTATTTTTATTGATATTTCAATGTTCAAGTTGGAATAAGCTAGTATTTCTTTATAAATAGTCTCTTGGTTTTCTCTTTGCTTTTCATGATATTGGTATTTTGTGTATTGGTATTTTTTAATTTAGTATTTTTTGTTTGTGCTTTTCATTGGTAATATTATTCCCTATTGCATACTTCTATATTCTATATTCTCCTTAGTATTTTGTGGTTCTTACTCTCAAGTCTGCTCTTAGTGAACTTTGTGTTGCTGTTGTTGAATTTTCTGGTGTTATTTGGAATTATGCTAGAATTATTCAATTTGTTGGTGTACCTTTTTCTCTTCTAATATTTATTTGGTTGGTGTTATTGTTGATGCTACTAAAATTGTGATATTTTTTGGCGTTGTTGTAATATGTGCTGGTGTAAAAATTACATTTTTGGTAATATTATTGCTTGTTGTTAGGATGCTTAACTAAAATACTAGTCTACCGTTTTTGTGTCATAGTTATTCCTTAATGTTCTTCTCGTATTTGCTGCCCCTGTTTTTGGTTATGGCCAATGTTGTTATAGTTTCTCCTTGTATTGTTATAACTGTTGCCTTGCCGTAAGTTGCTGCCAGTTGTTGTTATTAGTCGTTGCTGGTTTTCTTTTCTTTTTTTTTTTCTGTACTAGACAATTGAAGTTGTTGCTGGCAATGTTGCTGTTGTAGTTTCTCCTGTTAGTGTTGCTGTTGCTTTTGCTGATGGCGGTGCGCTGGTGCTGGTGCTGGTGCTGGTTCAGAGCGTGAGTGGCAGCCAGTGTAGCTTTTTCGTAATGTCGAGAGTGTTTAAAATGCATAAAAAGCAGCAACAGCAGCAGCAATTTGTATGGATTTCATTTCAGCGAGCGGATGCATAAGCAATGAGCAGCAGCAGCAGCACAGCGTGGATATTGTGCAGATAGATAAACTTCCAAACTACCGACGCCACCAACTTATTCAGATTTAGATACAGATTGCCATAAAACCAAATTGAAATTTAAACAAAATTGTTGTTGTTGCCGTTGTTTTGGTCTCTTTGACATTATTATTTTGAAGGCATTCACTTATTCTTTGCTCTTATCTCATAACATGAATTTCAATATTTTTTTTGTAACTGAATTTTAATATTTTCTTATTTTGTAATTTAAATTTCTTGGTTTTAAAGATCGAAGAATGGGAGAAGCAAGTTAATCGATCAAATTCGTGGTCTCGATCATCGATAAGTTATCGCTATATCGCATTTCAATTTCACCGTTTAACATATTTTCGTTGTAATTAAATTATCGATTGCAACTACAGGAAAAGCCTCCGAGTAATAATAAGCACATAAGCATAAAGTACACCACACATACAAATAGTACACACAATATGATGTTTGTATGTCTGTACGTATGGTATGTACGTATGTATGTATATTCCAGGGAAAACGTGTCAGGCCAAAGCAAACGCAATGGAAATGGCCAAAAGCAGCAAAGCAAAAAGCAAAAGCAGCAAACACACAAAACGGAAACACAGAGGCACAGCACACACACACACACACACACACAGCACAACTTGGCCAAAAGGAAAATCGGCGATGAATTAACAACTCTTTACATACATACATACATACAAAATAAAGCAAAGCGTATAACGGCATGTCGAATTGTTCGTTGTTTGTTTATTTGTTTGTTTGTTTGTTTTCTCCTTCGAAAGCCGATGAAAGAAAGCAAAGCGAAAAAGCAAACTTAAAGAAAGCAAAGTAAGCCCCCGATAGACAGATAAATAGATTAAATATGGCCAAGAGAGCAGGTGGGCAACAAAAATATGGAAACTGTTAAGCAAATGCACATCGATATATCAGGGGGATAAAAAAAAAAACAAATAGCAAAATATACATCATTTAATCCTCTTTATTTTCAGCCAATTAAACACATTTGCATAATGCGATTGGTAAATAAAAAGCAACAATACTTTTAGCCCCCTATCTCCTACATACATATATATATATCCCTTGGAATATGTATGTATGTATGGATATATGTATGTACATATGCATGTCTGTACATTCTGCAACTGCAATTGCTATTAAAGCACTTGATGCAGATATATTTGTTTGTCTCTTTTGGTTATCAGAAACCTTTAACTTTCAGCTCTTTTACTACTTTAACCTATGTATGTATATTCTTCACTATTCCAAAAGAGACTTTTCTTAAATGTAAGGTCACACTTTTCATACTTTTTCTTAAAACTGAAACGTTTAAGCAAGAAATAGCTTGCATTGCCATGATTTTGATGATGTTCTTAATTGTAAGACAAATGTTTCTTGCAGTTAAAATATGTATATATGACATATAGATATATATATTTATATATATGCATTAAAACAACTAGAAAATGGAGCAGCAAGTAGCAAGAAGTTAAAAAAGCAGCAGACGCAGCGCGAACGTGTGGAAAAGACAGAAAATAATGATACAACACACAGATACGCCGGCTCATGTCTGTGTGTTTGTGTCTGAAGGTTTAGTGCACTGATGATGATGTTGTTTTTGTTGTTGCTGTTGTTGTTGCTGTTGTTTTTGGTGTTATTGTTGTTGTGGTTGTTGTTGCCATGTGCCTAGCCGAGGTGCACACAAGCAGGAACAGCAGCAGCAGCAGCAGCAACAACAACAATGGGCGCTTTGGCTATCATCGCTTGCCATTTGTTGTTGCTTTTTTTTTTGTTGCAAGTGGAACGTGATTATTTCAACGAGCGCTATTTTTTCTTCTTTTTTTTTTAGTGCACACAAACAACAAATTTACAACAACAAAAAAATGTGTACATATAAAAAAAATCAGAGACAGGCCAACAAAAAAAAGGAGAAGCGCATTTGTCTGTCTGTATAAATAAATTAAAAAAAATACAAATAAAAAGAGCACAGATATAAAATTCCTATTTTCTGGCTTTGATTTCTTTTTGTTGATTTTTTCCCCATTTTCATTCCGTTTTTTTGTGCGTTTTGTTTTTTCTGTTCGAAGGTTGTTGCTCTTGTTGTTGTTGGTTGTTGGTTGTTGTTGTTTTTATTATTATTGTTGGTGTTCTTGTTATTGTTGTTGTTATTGTTGGTGTTGTTACTGTTGGTGTTGTTATTGTTGGTGTTGTTATTGTTGGTGTTGTTATTGTTGGTGTTGTTATTGTTGGTGTTGCTGTTGTTGTTGTTGTTGATGCGGCGTGTGTGCATTTTGGTTCCTGTATTGTGTTGTTGTTGTCGTTGATCTTTTTTGATTGATTAAGTGGAATGTTTGCTGTTATCTTTTGGTTATCAATTAGTTATCGACAAGCTGTGTGTGTGTATATGATGATGAATACATCGCACATATTAGGCAAATCAATTGGATAATTATACGAAAAGCTTGACATTTTCGTTGCTTAATTAAATTTATTGTTTTTGTAGATGTAATGCACATGCATTAAGTATTTTTATGATTATATGTACGGCTTTCTCTCGTGTCATGTATATATGTAGTTATAATCTAGCTAAATCACATAGTTAATCTAAATTTTAAGATGTTATATTATTTCCCAACTATGAGATATGTTTGTAACTCTCCATTTTGTATCTAAATCTGTACACACAATCTTTAAATATTTGTAATTACATTTGAATGGCAATTAAACAACGTTAATTACCCATTGGATTTTTCTTGGATTTTCTGGCCCTTTTCCCAATGGCTTTGGCTTTGCCTGCTTCTGCTGCTGGCTCTTGGAAAAATCCCAACAACTGTGTGGCGCGAGGCGCACACCAAGTTTTCCCCATTGTTGTTGTTATTGTTGTTGGTGTACCTCTTCATGCTCCCTTCCTACCGTTTTTTTTTTTTTTTGTTGTTTTTGTTTTTTTTTTTTACTTTGGTTTCGTGTCGTTTTTATGTCTCTGCCTATCTGCGTTTAGCTATGCTTCGTTTTGCCTTGCTTCGCTTTGCTTTGCTTTGGTTCGTTTGCTTTGCTTTTTGGCTTGCTTTTTCTTTGGTTTTTGGCCTGAGCTTGGCCTGAATACTGTTTTTGTTGTTTTTGTTGTTGCTGCCGCTGCCGCCGCTGGCTATGAAATATGCCGCTTTCCTTGTATCCGTATCTGTGTCCGTTCGCTGCTTGTAACTGCATCTGTATCTGTAGATGTATTTGCTGGATTGTTGCTGCAACATTGCAAAGAGGAAAAGGCAAAAGATACGACAACGACGACGGCTGGCAAGTCCTTATGGAAGCCATAGAAAATGCTGGTTAGCATTTGGGGGCCCCCCAAACACAACACACAACAATTGCATCATCGTTGGCACTTAAAACCAAACACTTTGGACTAGTAGTTCAATAGGGAAAACAGCCACAACAACAGAGATACAGGCAGCAGATACAACAGATACAAAGGTGGCAGTGAGATCCAAGGGTGATTTTTGTTAATAACATTCTCAGAACATCATTAAAATCAGTGTTAAAGTTCAAATAGCTTTGGTTTGTAACATTTCAAAATATTTATATATAAAATATATATCTGAGACATCCTTGGACAGTATCTCTCAGTCCGAAAATGTCTCTAAATCTACCTAAAGAGGTTATCTTTAAACCTCTTTGTGCCACCACCCTGCAATTAACCCTCTGTTATTAGCTGTCAACAATCCCCTTGTCTCGAACGATACCACCTTTTGCATTAATCCCACAGCCAGGTTACGCTTACTACTGTTCGGTTTTCCGACGCTCCAACTCCGACTTCGACTCTGTTTCCGATTCAGATTCGGAATTCGGTTTCGGTTTCGGAATTCGGTTTTTAGCCGCCGCAAATGCCACGCAACTGGGAAAAGAGCAGAGAGTCGGAGTCGACAAAGTCGCCCACTTGGTGGCACTTGGCCTTTAAGGCCCCGCCAGTCAACCGCAACGATATACACACATATATTTAAGAGTGTGTGTATGTATATTTATGTGTGTGTGATGTACACGCACCACGCACTTTAAAGGGCAAAAACAAATCAAGCATCCGCCGCGTGGGCGTCGCCCCCCAACAAGTTCACAGTTCACATGACACAAGCATTGTTACATACATTGTTACACTCATCATCACCTTCAGCAACCTGCTGCTGCTGCTGCTTGAAATATTATTTATTTTGTATATATTGCCAAATAAGTAATACATTTGTACATATGGCGTAAGGGTTAATCAATTGGTTTTAGCTTTGAGCACATTAAAATGTACAAAAGCGAATGCTTTATTTTTTAGTTAAATGAAATGAAAGTGTTAATATTTCTAGAAATATTCTTAAATGCTTCTCAATCTTATTTAATCTTATTTTATATATATTTTTAGTCAGTCTTTGATCAGTCTTCTTGGACAATTGCTTACCTAGCTTAGCCCTGTTATTTATTAAGAAAATAAAAAAGGCAGGACACTTAATTTGAGACTCTTAGTCTTGGTCCTATTTCAAATTATAAAATAGTTTTTAAGGTATAACCTCTCTCTGGGCATTAATATATCTGAACAAACAGATAAAGTCTCCTCTCTCTGAGCATTAATATATGTATTAAAGCGATATTTCTGAGGAATAAAATATCTAAGCCATAATTTATCTGAGAAATATAAATAATATAAGTAATAAAATAGCTAAGCAACAAAATATCTAAGCAATAAAATATCTAAGCTATAAAATATATAATAATAATAATATATATATATTATTATATATCTTAGCACTAACATTTATCTTTCTAAGCATTTATATAAACCTTTAACTCTGAGCATTACTAAACTATATATCACAAGGGATTAAATCCTTAAAAATTACAATTTTCAAATAATTAATTCTTCTTACAAAAAATAACCTCAATTCGATTAAAATAAAAATTCCAAAAATTGCCTTGCCGTTTTACCCTTGCATTTTAAATTGCAAAATTAAATGTTAAACCAAACACACAACACAACTCACCTGGGCAGATTCTGCAGGTAACGCATCTGTTTCTCGCGACGCAGCTCGTCGGTGAGGCGGCAGTAGGTGTTGTTGATGCACACGCTGCGCCGCAGGTTCGCCTCCGAGTCCTTGATCCGCTCCAGCTTGTGGGCGCACAGCTGCAGGATGCGCTTGCGTTCTTCGCGCTGTCGCAGCTTCGGTGAGATCATCGGGACGCGGGAGCGGTGGTGGTGGTAGCCAATCGGTGGTGAGCAGCGGGGCGGACCAAAGATGTCGGAATCTTCGTCACTGCTGCTGCCGCTGTTGCCGTTGTTTTGAGAGTTATTACTGCTGTGATTGCTGCTGCCGTTGCCGCCGCTGCTGCTGCTCGCATTTGTGTTTGTTGGCAAGGTCATTGTGCGCGTTTGGAGCGTATATATATATATATAAATATATTTATATATATATTCGTTTTGCTCCTTTGATTTTGTTCCTTTTTGTCTGGCGTATATATATGTATGTGTGTCTGCTTAAGGCCCAGTTCCAGGTCTTCTTCTATGATTTTTCTTTTACTATTTTTCAAAAGTTTTTGTGACTTTTTCTCAAAATAAGGAAGTCACACACAGACACACACCAAGCTCTCCTTTGAGCCGCTCTCTTTTTACAGCTCTTTCTCTCTCTCTCTCACTCTCTTGCACTTGCTGCTGCTACTGCTGCTTCTTCCTCTACTTCTGTCTGCCTTTGCGTTAGCTGTTTTCAGTGTGTGTTTGTCTGTTGTTGCTTTTTTGTTTTTTCCTTCTTTTTTTTTGCGTGAGATTTCACTTTGCTGTTTACCGTTAGCTTGGAAGAGCGCTGCCGCTTTTGTCTTTGTGTTCAATTTAAAATGTATGCAAAAAATTCAAAATAATCCAGGACTTTTGAATTTTTGGTCGCTTCTTTTGTTGTTTCTCCTTCTCCGTTTAATTTGCACTTGGTTTTTGCTTTTTGTTTAACAATAAAAAAAATTCAACAAAAATTTCTAGTTGTTTTCTAACTTTTTGTATATTTAATTTGTTTTTTTTTAGGCACACAAAAATTGCAGAGTTGAGGGGGCGGGGGTTGATTATTATTAACAAATGAGGTCTCACATTTAATTGTGTTTTGGTTTTTGTTTCTATTTCTCTTTGCGAGCCGCCTGTTGAGGGTGAGTGAGGGGGGGAGCGGGACGGCGAGTGGAAGCGCGTGGTTGCAAGTTCACCGTTAGAAATGAGCAGATTAAAACGCACGGAATAATACGTCAAATACACAATGAAGTTCTGAAGTTCGCTGAAGCTTGTTTTGAAAACTTTATTTGTAGTTTTGAAACCGAACTTGTGTGATTTGCCAAAAACAGTTTTTTAACCGGCGTTTATTTTAGTTTTTATTTCACTTTGGTCACAATAACAACAAGCCGCTGTCTTCGTTGTTTTCTTGGGGGAAATCCCGGTACTCAGTTTCCAGTTACGACTTTTCCGTTTTTCCGCAGCGGGGCGGTATCGATGTGCCGTTAAATTGAAAAAACGAATTTTTTTCCAAATGCGCCGTTGCACTCGTATTTATAGGCCTCTCGAGAGCCGAGCCGAGCCGAAGGCAGCCGAACGGCTCTCTTTGGCGCCGAGAGAGCGCGAGTTCAAAAATTGTGGCTTCCTCAGCGGTCTTGCTCTCTTTGCGCAAAAATACCATACATCGTTTTTGCGCAAACAAAGAGAGTTTTTATGTCGCTCTTATTTTGTAGCTGCATATGAATCTCCATGCTCTCTTACACTGTGTCATCTGTAACGGAAGCACAACGCTGGTCAGTGGGTGGTGTTGTTTTTGTTGCTTTTCTGTGCCTTTGCCTACGTATGTTGTTGTTGTTGTTGTTTTGGCTTTGTGGGCGTGCGAGCATAATTTGAATAGTTGTTGCTGCTGCCTCTTTTTTATGTAAAAAAAAAATAAAAACCAAAATAAAGCGACAGCGAACTGACTTTGTGCGAGATTGAGAAATGGAAAAGAGAAAATTACTTCCTAGGGCAAATATCATCCTCACTGGACGCGAATTTAAGTGGCATTTAAGCTTGGCCGCCGCCGCCGCCTTGCGAATAATCATCTCAGGGATGTCAGGAATTGCTCTTTAATTCACCTTATCAAGATAGCCTTTAGTTTATTCATTTTTCTCTTCCAAAATTATGTAAAACAAATCATTTCTTAATAGAAATTTCGAAACACAACAAGCCCGTCGAAAATCAAAACAAAATCAAATCAAAAGCAAAACCAAAATCATTGTCAAAGGCGCCGCCGCTGCCGCCGCTCTTTAGCCCCAAGCTTAATGCTCCTTCCTTAGTTCCCCGCCTCCTGCAACAAGTTCAACTTAATTTACAGTTTAGAATGTTCCAACAACTCTGTGAGGTCAGTTTTGGCAGCTCAATATTCGTAAAGTGTTCGTGTGCCATTAGGCGTGTGTGTGTCAGTTAGTCAGTTAGAGTGTGAGTGTGACCACAAAGAGAGACTCAAACAAAGAGAGCGAGACAAAGAGAAAGAGCAAGTGGCAGCAGATCTTTGTTTATCATTGTTATACTATTATTTTAGGCGCTGATGATGATGATGAGGCGGCTGTGGATTGCTGTTGATATTTACGGCGACGCTTCGTTCGAAAAATTGTTTGTTTGTGCAAAATGTTTAACCGAAAAAAAATTAAATCATTTTTATTAATTCGAACATGTTTCCCTCGAGCGTGAAAAATTCCCCGAAAGGGAAACACTGAATGATTCACAGCGAGGGGCTGCTGCTGATGGGGAAATACCTTCTTTTGGGAACAAAATTCACCCTATTTACATATGTAGATTATTATTGTGTGTAATTATTATTTATATTTTTATATATGTACATAAGCTTTAAGAGATGTACAAAATGTGTTATATTGATAACAAACTGATATAACTTAATAACTTCCTTCAATTCCCGTTCTGGCTCTCTCATTTTCTTTGCACGCTTCACCTTTTTGGCGCGCTCTTTTTGTTTTTATTTTTTGTTTCCTTACAAGTCGCCAGTGGATAAATTCGAATTACGTAATTAAGTGGCGGCAGCAACAACAACAATAGGAAGAAAACAAGAGCGCTGGCAAGAATAGCGACAACAACAACAACAAGAACAACAGCAAAGAAGAAGCTAACAATTAAGTATTTATTGCTTTCAATTTGCTGTCCGATAACAGAAGAACCCAAAACAGCGAGCAGAAGAAAGGGGGGAAAAAAGCAGAACAAAGTAAATAAAAACCGAAGCGGACACACACACTTGCATAGATGTGACGCACACGCTGCTCTACCTGCGGCAAGCAGCGACGCCGGCAGCGAAATCAGCGCGGCGCGTTCGAGATGTTTTTTTTTTTTACCCCGTTTCGTCGGCATGGCTTTTAATTCTTTCGCCGCCCGCGATTAGCGAAGGCACGCGCTTTTGCTGCCTTTGGCTTTTATTTCGCAGGTAAACGTAAATCGCACACTCCACAAACACACTAACAGTGGCAACAACAACGTAAAGAGGAACGGAATCCATCCGCTTGAGAAGTGAAAATGAAACTTCTTCAAATGCGAATTGCATTTGAGAGAGCGAGATGGAGCACGCAACATGCCGCTTTAATTATCAATAACATATTTAAGTTCCCATTTCAATCTCTACCAGACTCTACCCCCTAATTCCCCTCCCCATCCTTCGCTCATACTCATCTAGTGGCGCTCTTTTCCGTTTTCTCTCTTCGTCGACACCGCCGCTCTTTGCATTGGGCCACTTGAAGCTGAGAGCACTGTGGGCTCAAACCTCAAAATTATTTGATTAAGCTGGTCCAATTTGCTGTTATATTAAATTAATATATGTATGTATGTACGTATGGTTTTTTTTTAAATAAATTAAAAGGTATTCGATAAAAAAAAAACTTGTTTGAATGTAAACCCTTTTAAGAACATTAGGAGATTACTTTTAATAGCGTGGATTTTAAAGGATTATCCAACTTCTTAAAGGCTTGTCCTCATAAATTGGTGTATACGTGTGAATATGTTCATACATATGTATGTACATACCTGGCGAGTGTTAAACCACAGGTATCTCCATGTACTCTATGTATATGTAAGGCAACTTGAAAACAACCCTAGGATAACGTCACATACCATACATATAGGTACATACATATGTATACCTCAGTTTATGGTAAGGGAATTTTGAATTTTATCAATTGGAAATTCTACGAGTTTATCATAATGCAGTATATTATAATATTTATATTTACACTAAATGAGAACATCGTCCCATGTAATAATTACATTTAGTCTAATCTCTTTTTTCTCGTTTTGGCCCACTGTGCCGCGTGTGAATGAACGTATAAAAAGTGAGAGCGTTGCCTGGCTCTGTGAGCTTCAGCTCATAAACGAAAATCAATGACTCCCAATACACCACCCCCTCGCGCGCTGCCCCTGCGCTGTTGCCCCCCTGTGGGCTTCCCCCTCGCACACTCGCACTCGCACACTCCCCTGCTTTTTTGGAGCGATAAATGCCGCCTTAGCGTCGTCAGCAGACTCTCAGCCTGCGCATGTTTGTCGGTATGTTTAAATGCACATACATACATACATATGTATGTATGTATGTATGTAGCATATCCCTTCATAAGTATGTTTGTAAGTCGATTTCGCTGCATTTAAGAAATGACTTTAGTCCTGGGAGCATTGTTAGATTTCTTGTTGCTTCCGTTTTGGATTCTAGAATAAAAAAAAACGCAATTTCATAAATTCATACATGCATGTATGTACATATGTATGTCTGTATTTACATCTCTACATATTCATGCAAACGATTGCCATTTTAGGTGGTTGTTGTTGTTGCTCTTACATTATGACACATGTTTGTTGTTGGTCAAACCGAAAAAACAGAGCAAAAAAAAATTGGAAAAGGTAACGTGAGGCATTAACGTAAGGTCCAACGGTAGGCATTTGCATTTCTCTCTAGTCTCCCTACTGCGCGAGACAGCAACACCAACAACAGCACAGCAACAGTGACACCGACAGCGACAGCGACTCTACTCTTTTGGGTCTCTTTGTGTTTTATGCTTTCAACATTGATACGTGCCACTTTTCGCATACACAGACACGGAGGAGAAGGAGAAGCAAAGAGGCCGAGGCGCACACCGAGTGCTGCTGTTGTTGGTGGGCTGACGGGGGCAACGTGTGGGGGCAGCTGGGTAAGTTTGTAATTAATTGCGGCCTTGCCTCCCCCTCTTGCTTCGCTTCGCTTCGTTACCCCTCTCGCTCTCGCTCACACAACTCGCTGCTGGTGAAAAAAGCAGCCGCCAAGAGTTTGTTTTCTTTTTCTTTGTCCCCCCGTCCCTCTATCCGTCTCTTCATCGGGATTTCCGTCTCATCGGGATGGGGAGAGGTGCTGCAATGGGGATAAGATGAGATGGTGGAGAAGGGGGGTGCACAACATTGCTGGGCCATCGGCCTAGTCTTAGTCGAGTCGCCAACCCAAAGCATGCCGTGCATGCCGCTTCTTCTCTCGCACTCCATTCATGCTCACACTCACTCTCACCCATACTCGTGTATAGTATATCGTTTGCCGCGCAGTGCTCACTTGATATAGAGAAAAAATGCAGGAATGCATTAAATCTATTAGCTATAAAGGTAGCTATGTACATTTACTGAATTGTTTACATCATACATTATTATGTAAAGGGTGTTTTTTTTAGAGGTATAGAACTTTAAATTGCAATAAAACAACGATGGATTATTCGATTGACATGAATTTTATTGACATGAAAGATAATCTTGTGGCATTACATTTTAAATATGATTTCTGGCATATGACCGCCACGGCTGGCTCGGATGTAGTCCAATCTGGACGTCCAATTTGCAATGACTTTTTCCAACATATTTGGCCGTATATCGGCAATAACA
>JAEIHY010016410.1:0-11021 GCA_018904565.1 Drosophila tsacasi
CATAGAACACATTTTTTTGTATGAGATGCCCTCTCTATATAACTTTATACTCTTTGGTTAAACATTCGATTATCGCACACGGTCTGGTCTGTTCCCTTGCCTTGCTGCTTTTCCTCGATTTCTATTGACAGTGGTGGGGCCTGGTGGGGCGACCTTTGGTCCGTTGCAAGGGCAGAAGTCCCCTTTTCGGGTGAGCTACGCTCCTGTTGCTGCCGCTATTTCCCTCTAATGCCTTCCCCAAAAAGTTGCTAATGATCAACTCGTGTAACAACAGAGAAAAGCCAAAAGTAAAATAAATGCCAAAAGGGAAAATAAAGAAAATCTAGGAGGTGGAGAGAGAAGAGACTGGAAGGGATGCACGTGGAGAAACATGATCCTTCTAAGAGAGCGGAAAGTGAGAATGAATTTTGTATATATTTTACTAGGTGTAAATTAATTAATATTTAATTCAGGCTTTTAATAGAGTAGATTAAAAAAATATGATCTTTTCCAGGGTTGTTCCAGTAATTAAAACCCATTAAAAGGTGCCAAACAGAAATATACAAAATTTGAATTCGTGAAAATATCGACACTGAAATTACAAATATTTTTTAATCTTAATAGATTTCTTTAAAATATAAGTTCTCAAATGTTATAATGATCTATTTTAAGAATCTGTCAGGATTTCTGTGCATAAGTCCCTCAAAAACCATTTAAAACCTTTCTCCTTAATTTATTTAATTTCCTTAATTTTGTCCAGTGCTTAGAAAGAGACAAAGAGAGGTTATACAGGCTAGCGCGCCAAAAAGTTAGCTATGGTTTCTGCTTGCCAAGCTCGTGTCTGTTTTTCTGTTTTTCAGTCTCTGCGTCTGTCTGTCGTCGTAGTCATCGTCATCGCCGTCCCCTTTAATGTTCTCCGAGCTCGGCTCGTAAAATTTTATGCGTTTTTCCGGCATTCACAAAATGAAAATTATCCGGTTCCCCCCCGTCGCCGTCGCCGTTCCACACACCCCCGAAGGAATCCGGGCGAATTCGTGGAATAAAAACCCAACTTGGCAACTGCAGTCAACTTGAACTTGTGTCTAGAGCACAGATACAACCAACACAGCTAGGATATATATATATGGGGGTGCTGTGCCGATTTGGGGGTGGTTTTCGTCCTCGAAACCCCTTCGACGGAGAACCCCCAATGTGCTCGGCGCTGTTGTGTCTTTGCATTTTGTTTGGTTTTTATGACTTTGCCGGCTCGGTTGCCATTGTTGCTGCTGCTGCCATTTCTCATTTTATGTTTATGTTTCGTGTTAATGTTGCATTTCATTTCCCTTTCCCCCTTTCCCCCTGGAAGCACATTTCTCTCTCTCAGTCGCCGCTCAGCTGATATTCCGAGAGTCCAACAACCCCTTTTTGGGTGAGCAAATGTTTGGAATGTCCCCCGACTGCTCATGGTCGTCCTTCAGCCAGGACTCCTCAGCCATCGTCTGGCTCTGGTCTGACTGCGCTTCCTTTCTTTCTTTCTATGCTGGTTTTTTTTGGCCCCGAGTTGATTCTGAGTCCTGGTTTTATTGCCGTCTGTTTAATTCCTCGACTGTCTGCTTAATTCTTTGTAGTCATCGGTTAGTTTCCCGGCACACTGTCAGCGCGTTGTCTTCCCCAGTTTTTATGATCCCAGCGAATGGGAGGGAGGATGGCTGAACTTTGTCACAGAGATTGCTTGCATTTGCCGGGATTATTTGTCTTTAATTCCTGGATAATGCGATACAGCTGCTTATTTATATTTATCTAGGTTTTTTCGAATATTTTCAGTTTTTTTTTTTATATTTACTGGTTTCTATGTAGTTTTGTTTATTGAATTAACTCTACTTCACTTTAATTTAGATATTTAGTACTCGTTTTAACAGAAGTATTTAAGCTTGGAACTAAATGCCACGGTAAATAATTTTAAAAAGAGTCCTGAAATACTCTATTAAATTTATACTTCTACAAACTAATAAATTTCATGCTTCAAGGTACATTTCATACAATAATATAAAATATTATTTAAAATGCTTGCTGTATTTATTTTACTGCGGAATTAATGACACAATTTATAATTTAAACTTCTAAAAAGTTCGCAAGTTTCCCATGGCTTTATAATAATTTGATATTCTTTTTAAACTTCCTTCAAATTCCGCTCAACGTTTCAACTTCTTACCCCCATTTTCCCACAGCTTTTCCTTAATTTATTCTGCCATCGCAAATTTGTTAAATGTAGCAAGTGAAGATGTCACTTTTCTTTGCGCTTAATTGAACACTTATTCCCTAGGAAAATGGAGACAAAGCCCGGCTAAGACAATGCAGCAGCAGGAATAAAATCGTTGAGAGAACAAAAACTTGAGCGGAGAAGCAACGGCACCATCTCCTCCAGCTTCTTGCATATTTTAATAGTTTTCGTCTGCCGCTGCTTAAAAATTATGAGATTGATGGGAGCAGTGGCCAGCAGGGGATTGGGGCTGTAATCACATAACCCACTTAGCTTCAGCTGGCGCCAAGACACATCCCCACAGCAGCTGCCTTTTGGGAAAAGCAGCAATTAAAATCAACTCCCGAAACTACAAATTAATTAGTTAATTAATTAGCTAAAAGCACTTGAGATGAGGCTGGTGTATAAATAGCGGCCCAAGGAAGAGGTCTCTGCTGTGTGTTGGGTGGCTTTGATCACAGCCCCGGTGCCGTGGCCATGCTGACAGCCCGGCTACAGATGCGGATCCCGGGACCAGATACAGATACTATCTCTCGCCCAAACACATGCACTCCAGATTGTGCATAAAAACCCGCGTTTTGTTTACACGAAGGGGTGCGCGGCTGCAGAGGCGGCCAGATCGGGGAGCTGTTTTGTTAAATTTATGCATTTTTCTGCCTAAAGGCAAATGCAACTAAATGAACATCAATCACGTGACGCCGCTGCCTCAACACGAGGCCAAGAACTGCAACTGCACTTGCTACTTGAAGGGAATCAACAAAGGCACTGAGGGAAATTTTAGTTTTAGTTTAAGGATTTTTCAAAGAAAAGTTTTTGGAGAAAGTATATTTTTGAAATATTTTATTAAAGTTCACTTTTCTGATCCTTTAAAGATATTTTTTTTCTATATTAATATCACAAGGTGAGTCGATTTAGTTATGTCCGGACCGAAGGACCATTTGTAATTGTTGCTAATAAATCAGTGCAACATCAGTACGTTGACAGATACCAATGTATGTTGCTCGACATGTTTCTAGCTACATTTCTTGCTGCCTTGCCCTAAAACCCATGTTTTTCAGATCTTTTGACCTTTTAATTAACAAATAATTGACAAATAATAAGAAAACCTAAGATTACAAATGAAAAATTATATATTTTCTTAGTTTTCTTCAGTGATTGACTCTTCTTCTTTACGCTCCGTTGCCTGAGACTTTGCGCTCTGTGCATTGCACTGCACTTCCTGTGGCCCTTCGGCAAGGGGCGTAGTGCAGAGGGGGTTTTGGGGAGTGGTTAGGGTAAGACCCGGGAGGAGGAGAAGGAGAAGGGGAGGGACAGAAGAACCTGACGTATGTACATCAAAACTTTCGGTTTTTATCTTTCATCGGTTTGCTGTGCTGCGTTTCGTCCGCTTCGGTTGCGTTTTTATGCCTCTTTACCTTTTCTGTTGTCTTGTGGTTTGCCCAGATCCACAAAGAGGCGAGGAGGGGGAGTGGTTGGAGGGGTAGGGGTAGGAAGGAATGCCATTAAATGCAGCATTAATCAAATGAATTTGCCCTATGTGTAGCTTTTACACATTGAGAAAATGTGGTGTTTGTAAAAGGTTTCAGCCTGAAACTTTCAGGAGTTGCGTACTTAAATCAGAAAGTGATTTTAAAATGTAATATTTAGTTAATATATTGTAGTTTTTTTAGTACTTCATTTTGGGTTAATTATACTAGAAGGGTATGGTCTAAATATTTCCATAATTCCTCAAAAGATAAGATAAGATAAGATAGGATAAATACTGTTCTTTCTAAAAGAGCTCAATGTAACACATAAGTAATTATTTTTTTATTGTCAACATATTTTTTATTATTATTATTTGATATTATATGTCATAGATTATCTTGTTGGATACACATTTCCATAATAAAGTCCTGAAAAGACTTTACAAACTGAACTCTGATGAAACTGTTTAAAACCTCTATCCAGATTTCCCTTTACCTTGCCTTAAATAATATCTTTTAAAATATTCTAAATATACATACGTATATGTCTTGTGAAACTATAATTTGTTATTCATCATATTCATTTAAATCCCGTTTTTTGCAGTGCATTCGCCCGGCATGCAATCCAATTTAGCTTTGTTAATTTCGCCCAGCTGAAAGTCCGAGATTTGCGGCCGCCCTTAACCATCAGTCAATTTGCTCATTGCGACCATTTATGGCCATCTCAATGGTTACATTCTCTATAGCAGAGGAGGGGATTGGGATGGATAGATGGATATATAGTTACTACTCACATATCACGCTCAATTTGGCTGGCGGAGACGCCTCCCTGGCGCCGCTGGCCAAACTTGTCGCGATGCAGACATAGTCGCCGACATCCTCCGGCCGCTGCACTGCCTCGATATGCAAATTGGAGCCGATTTGATAGATACGCTTGTCGTACGCGATCCGATGACCTGGAACACGATGAATACTTAATAGGAAAATCCGTGGAGTATATATGCAAAGTAATGGCTTACCATTATGCAACCACTCGTAGTGCAGTTCGCTGGACGGATCCGTGGATTCGCACTCAAAGTCAGCGGATTCATTCTCCACCACCGACTGACTCTGGGGTAATCGCCGGAATTGCGATGAACTGGCCCAAACGGAAGCTGGAATAATGCAGGAACATGTACAAAGTGTTATAAACAATTTAAGCGATTACGGGCTAAAGTTACAGCTTTAAATTTTGAAATTCTCCCGCTAAGCTCATCACAATTATAACCCTTTGCAGAGCCCTATTCGTATAATTAACTAAAAAAGTGCATTAAGCTTCATTTCGTTTAATTAAAGTGGTTAAAACAAATTAAATTCGCTTAAGCTGCTTAAATTACAGTGTTTAACGCAAATGTAATTTTGTTAAGCACTTTGCAAAGGGTAAAAAGTACAAAAAACAGCAAAAACAAAATACTTAAAAGGGGAGAAAAGCCATCTGCAATGCGAATTATATGATGCCCTAACATAAATCGATGGGATGACATGAGAAACCTCTCTTACAAACTATGCTTTCAGGATAATTATTAAATAAAAATGTTGTTTTACAACTTTAAACACGACTAAAATACATTATAAACTCCTATTAAAGGTAGAGTAGAGTATTCCCAAGCCTGGTTATAAACTGGTATAAACTCCATCACTGCGGACTGAAGTTGCGTGTTCTCAAACAAAATTACAATATGTGTATGGAAAATAAAATAAACAAAAAAGTATCCACAGCTCTCCCTGCGCCAACATAATTAAAAGCCCGGAGAAAAGGCGGCCATAAAAAAGCGCCAAACAAAAAATACACATATGTACATATATCCCTGTATTCCGACGAGAAAATATGTTTTTTTATGCATGCATTTTTAATTTATTTCTTTTTTGTTTGTTTCTGAATGCATTTTGGTTATTATATTAAATCAACAGCCGCAAATGCAATTCACGGCAGAGATATATAATATAATTCAATTCAATGGTCAGGTGTGGCGATTGTATACAAAAAAGCATTTGCATTTTAATGACGATTACTTAATGAGCTGGCAGGACTCGAAAGAGTTTATCCTTTCAAAAGCGTTAAACAAAAACCACAAGTGGCGCCCGACAAGGACGAGGAGTCGGGTGAATAGCTCCCCAGGATTATTGGCGAACCGCAGCCACAGTCGCAGTCACAGCAGTCGCAGACCGAAACTAAAAGCAATTCAAAAGCAATTATTTTTGATTATATGTGTGTGCGGGAAACCAGGGAACGAACAAGAAGAACTACAAAACGGCCACCATTATATTTGGCCACTAATTGGAGCAATTTGAGACAACACCTCAGATTGTGGGGACCAGGGCCAGGACCCGGCTTGAACCTCCTCTGGAATCAATAAGCGGGCCCTGGAACAACACCACCACCACCACCAACACTAGCAGCAGCAGCAACAACAACATCATTAAAGTCGTTCCAAGGCAGGGAGTTCCCCGGCCTGCCTTCATATCCCATTCGAGTCACATAGCCCCAGCGACGTGTTATGATACACGGCAGAGCGAGTCAAAGCCGAAGCCCCAAACCCAAAAGGCAGTTGCCCAGGCCTGGACCTCCTCCTACAGCACCTCCTTTGTTCCCTCCTATATTCCCCCGCTGAATCGATTTAATTTGCCGTGCGGAAAACGAGTTCGCGTCAGTCCAAGGGGGCCGGAACGGAAAGGAGTGCCGGGCACAAAGTCAGTTACTGGGCGTCGATTAAAGAAATATGCGTCCCGCTCTTCAGTTCGTTGCGTCTGCCGTCGCGCTGATTGCGCTGATGTGGGCACGAAATGCGTGAGAGGGGGCTAGAGACCAGGCCGGAGCCGGAGCTGAAGCCGGAGCAGCAAACTGAAAAAGTGTTGATGCTGCAAACATCAGCGACAGGGCCGCGGAGCAGCGGGCAGTCCCAGCAGTCGCAACTGCCCATCTTGATCTGTCTGTAAAAATACACTGAGGGGAAAGAAGTCTAAACTAAAAAAAGATATACATTTCGGAAATTTATACATTTTCTTCACCTAAAAAGAAAATTCCGAATTCTTCTTGAAAATGTATAACTTCTACATAAAAAATACTTTCAATTTAAGCAAGTAAGGAAGCAAACCTACAGAAATCTTGTACTTGATACATCTATGAGTTACTTTTATTATTCTTTAAAATTTCTTAATTTCTCCCAGTGCATTTTTCCTTTTCGCCTGCGTGTGTGTGATAATTAGTTCGTTTGTTTGGCTCGAATAACCGAAATCAGCAAGTCAGCAGCAAGTAATACCCGGTCGTAGTGGACCAACTGCTGCGGCGGCCTCCTTCTCCAGCTCATCAGCATCTCGAGATTCAGATATGGACGGATCCAAGTGCCGAGTGCCACAAATTGTGCGGCAACATTTGTCGATTAAGCACAATGAATGCGAAATATTGTTGTAATAATCAGGCAACCCACTGTGGCAGCCACTTGAACTTGCCCCATGGGTGGCGTTTTGATTTGATTTTCTGTGTGTGCAGGGCTAGAGGAGGAGCAGCCAAGCAGCTACAAGCTCCGAGCTCCAGCCAACTAAACTGAACTGTCACTCTGGAATGTGCGGCATTTGTCTGGGAAAACCTGGCCGGAAAACTGCAAGTCAACAGCCAGACAGGCTGTGAATGAAAAGTGGAAATGTGTCTGACAATTACCCGTCAAATGTTTGATCTAGGGTTTTCCATCTCATGGGGGTGAAAGATGGTCATGGACTCCGGAGTCTGCTTTGATGGAGTTGGAATTTAATTTAAAGGTTACAGCAAGGCTAATCATTCGGATGGAGGAGGTTTGCATTCATTATTCATGGTTTGTCCGGGGTTAATTTGGGGGTTTTCTGGAAGAGATTTTATTTGATGCAAATCTTTAAGAAAACTTCCATGAATGGAGGGTTATGACTCCTTTTCTTTAACATGTTTAAATAGAAATAAGTCCCCATAAATTTAAACATTTCTTTAATGTATCCCTTGGCTTCATCAGCTCCCTTACTCCTTAATCCTTTCAAAATGCCTGTCCAAGTTAGAGACTTTCGCCTCGTACTTTCCTATGCCTTCTAGCCAAATACCTAGCCTGCTCGTACAATTTGCAAGAGAGCTCTCGAGTGAACTTTCCGACTTGAGGTCTTTAAGGTTGCCGAAGGACGCAGACAGGACGAGGCTGTTAAGGGGGAGTTTTGTAGTTTTGCCACACAGCAGCAGCTGCCCTTAATGTGGGATGTGGGATGGATGCTTTTGCTCTCTGCTTTTGGCCTGGCATGTTGCATGCAGCATTTTGCATGCTTGAATAACAAATTATGACTGCCACACAAAAGGACTCGCTCACTCGCTCACACACACACACACAGGCAGCCGCATTATTTGCCGTACAAATAATGGACCTCTGTAGCGTTGCACAGATTCTGAAATATGCGATTCCCCCTCATTTTCTGTGTCTGCCGGCTGGCTTTTGTTTGCGGCTGTTTGCCTTTGTGCTACTTAACAGTCAGCAGTTTTCATCGCTCACACATACGCACACACACACACATGCGTTGCCAAGGACCTGGGCTTGCATAAGAGACCCGATCCTGATCCCTATACCCAGTCCCCGTCCCAGGGCAGCAGATCCCTCTTGTAATCCTTGCCGTAAACTATATTTGATTAGCTGAAATTTTCGGCGTCGCCTGTCTCACTTCAAGTGGTTATCCTGATCCTTAAACTGCCAAGTCCCTCCTTATTTCAAGTGTGTGTGGGTCGGGACACTGAGAGAAATGGGATTATTTAAGGATTTCACTCGAAACAAGTAAGTAAATTTGGGTTTTCTGCCTTAAAATGAGGATTACCCTTGGAAAGTGTGAAATATTTTGTAATTTCTGTATTTTTCCTATTCAAAATTCTTATTTTCTCTTATGTTTTCCCAGCTTTTCTCTCTGTACGTGCTTCTGACATTATTTGCCTTTCTTTCTTTTCGTTAAGCATTGCTTAGGTCCTTTGCCCAACGACTTCATTTTGAACTTGGGCCGCGCATGTCCTCGTTCTCCTCGCCACCGGAGGAGTCGGGTCTCATAATTTTCCAAAGGGGCTTCCTCTCCCGCTGACTTTTGGCTTCTTCTATTCGAAATTAGTTCTGCCAGCTCGCTGGCTCCTGGCTGACTCTTAATTGAGTCGTTTTACACGCCGCCTGCCTTTCAAAATTCAATTCCCAAACAGAAAGAGAGACAAAGGCTCACCGAAAATAGCCCTCACAGAGTCTGAGGCATAGCTAGAGCTAGCTCGCCTCGGGGTTAATAGAGTCCACATAATGGGTGGTCTCATTGAAGGCTGGCATGGAATTAGCAAACACAAATGTTTAGCTTCCTTTGAAGTAGCTCAATGCGCGATCTAGTTGCAAAAGCAATCTCTAAATGCCAACATCAAAACAAAACAAATGAAAGCGAACGGGAAACCCTGGCCATATGAAATACGATTCACTTATTTGCAATTGAAAAATTCCCCCCGACAAAGGCCTCAATTTAGACACCCCAAATGAGAAAGAAAAGATTTGAAAGGAACGCTTCTAATTCCACTTACCCATCATCAAAGCCAGCGCCAGGATATGTACTGATGCCATATCTATAATTTGAAGTTTTATCTTCGCACTCGATGGATATATCCACTTCTGTTCTCAATTAGCAAGTGATAAAATCGAAGCCACACTCGACAACACACACGCGAATTGGTTATATAGTCGACGGATTGGAGTTTTACGGGCTTTATGACTGACAATCCGATGAATACACTCTCGAACACACACGCATACACGCGGGAGGCACCACATCCACCAAAGTCGTGCTGAAAGTGCCGGCCACTCGAAAATGCACTCAACGCATTTGTAAATATTCAATATTTGGATGCCAGACGACGACGACGACGACGACGATGATGGCAACGGTGACGACCACGACTGCCCTTTTTCAGGGGCTCCGAACACTGGAGATTGGGTCTGGTAGTGGGATTGGGGATGTGTACTGGTGGTTACCGGAGTCCGGGGCGGTTTTTTGATATTTACTGTGGACACTCAAATTAAATTGCTATTTACATAGTTGGGAACGCATGAAATGCATTTATCACCGAGCAAACTCCACGGCTGTTTGTGACTGGTGTTGTATTTGTATCTGTGTCCGTAGAGGAATAGTATCTCTGGTGTCCGCTTGTGTTTCGTGGTTGTACCGGGCTTCCTCTTTATCAGCGAACAGATTGACAAGCGCGGCGCGGTAAGTACGGCGGAGGCGGAGTACGATATCTGACGGATACCGACAAAGGTATCTAGATACACAAAATGCAATGCAATGCTCGAAGACGCACAGATACCGAGCCAAGCAGGGTTCAATTACCCAAAGGAGAACGCGAGCGCAACAAATCAACTTAATTTGTATCCCAAAGACACAAAAGCCAGCCTCGAAACGGCGCGCCGCATCAGCTGCATCCTTGGCCGCCGCGCTGCATCCCGGCTGTAACCGGCTTTTGGTGGGTGATTCTTTCGTACTAGTACTACCTGGTCGGAGTCGGGGGCCAGGAGTCACGTCACGCAGCGAAACAAACACAGAACAGATCGGATCGGAGCGGAGTATCTAATCGAATCGAACCGAACTGCACGCGTTCGAAGTCTGTTTATAACTGAGCCGGCAGTTCGAAGTTGTTGGTGGGAACCGGCTTTCTGGCGGCTCTCTATATAAAGAAAACTGGTGCTACGGGCTCGCTCTCGCTGAGAGTTCCTACCCCTGTGAGTATATTTACAGTATGGCCCGCGTTTTCAGACAGTGTTGCCGAGCTGCAGTAGACCTTGGCTGGGCGCGTAAAATTTGAAAAATAATTTTAGAATGCAAATTCAACTGATTAAATTGTTGCGTCTTAGTTTCTTAAAGGGTTTGTTTACACAGATATAAAAAAACGGGGTATTGTTGCCAAATTTAAGCTCAAGTGGGCATGATTTCCGGATAAGGCCGGCTGATCTGAGTATGAACACACTTAATATTTTTGATCCCAAATATTCTTGATTCGATCCTGCTATTCTTAAAAATTGTATTACCTAAAGAATCAAAAAATTAATTTTCGAGATTATAATAAAACCACTATATTTTTCACTTTTTCGAAGGCTTATGACACTAGTCATAATGCCTGAATATGATATCTTCATATCTTTAATTAATCAAATCCTATTCTTACTCAAAATCCTAGAAAGATTCACCTCTCCCAAATGAAGCTATCAGCTTTCGTTAATCATAGAGCCCGAGTCCATGCCAACCGCCAGCTGCCTCCTCATCATCCTGCATAACTTAAACCC
>JAEIHY010016410.1:11066-37687 GCA_018904565.1 Drosophila tsacasi
CCCCCCCCCTCGATTTTAAATCCAAACAATAATGTGTCTTAATGACCAAACCAAAGAATCAGCTAAAATGGGTGGGTCGAGCGGAAGAAAGGGGGAGCAGTAGCTGCAGGAAAATCCATTGGTGGCTTGCTGTTTTACGAGCAGAAACGCGCTTCAAGAAAATGCAAGAGGCTTCTAATTACGTACACTTTGGAAAAATATATACCTATCAAGGAGTAAAATTAGTATTTCGTAAATTCGTATTAATAAATATGCGAGATTTAAATTTGACAGGATTAATTGATATATGTACTAAGAAAGATATGATTTATATGAAGATTAAGCTGAATAATTCTTGGAATAAACACAAAATATTATTTTAATATATTTTAATCTATTTTTTATAACGGCTTAAAGCTGTTTATGCTTTAATGTTTAATTTATTTATTAAGTCTTATTTTTGAATTATCTTTGAATAATTTCAAAATATTTGTTTCAATCATTAAAAATCTTAAAATTGAATATTGAATTTTAAATTAACCAATTGACCAATTTCATTAAGAAAATGTGTTTGTAAAATGTCTAAAATAATTATTTCTTCAACCTTATCCGTGGATAATCTTTATGCGTATTACAGCAACCTAAAACTTGAATAATTTTGTAATTAAATTAAAAAAATTTAATCTTACTAAATAAAAGAAAAGTATTATTAACTATCGACTTGAGATCATTTCTTTCGGTGCACCTAAGACAGACTGCGACTACTGTGCCGATTATGAGCGTGTGCCCCTTCTGCTTTCGTGTGTGTGTTTTCCATTTTATAGTTTTCCGCTTGTTTTTTTACGAGGCCTTTCAACCCCGCACAATGGAAAGGCAACCCAAGAGCCACAAAAACAATTGCAGCAGATCCTTTTGCCGGCGCTGACTGACACCCAACAGTCGTAAAATGCCGTTGCCATTTGTATAAACTATATATCCGGGTGGATGTGGATGTGCCAGTGGGGTGGTGGTGGTGCCGGTGCCCTCCCAAAATTCCCCCGTTCCCCCTTCGCCCCGCCCCTGATTAACAGCCCTTTGTGATTATATCTGCGTGGAAATGCGTGTGTGTGTGGTGTGCGGTTATCAAATGTTGGCCATGCCCAGCAGGGAAAAGGGACCAGGGACCAGAGACCAGAGAGAGAGAGAGACCATAGACGAACGACCATCCAAAGTTGGGCCCTCGGCAGTGCGCTTTTCCATTTTCCATTCCCACTTTCCGACTTTGGACGAACGACAGTTATTGATGTCATAAAGTTGGAGATTTATGCCATGCCCTGCCTGAATGTTGGGCTTATGTTTTATTATTTCTGTTGTTTCGTTTTAGGCATGATTTTCATTTTGGGGTGTTGTCGGGCGATCGAAGCAACCAAAGCTGCAAATGGTGTGTTAATAATTCTGCACAAAAGTTTTCTATTCTAAAGAGGGGTTGTGAAAGGGTATTATGTTAATTGGATATATAAGTCAAAGGATATCTGTGTATGCACGCTTGGGATTGCACATCTTAATTAACTTAGCGAACGATTACAAGATCTTTATTTTTAAGAATGTAAATATTTTAGGGAAACAGATTTAAGACCTATTTGACCAGAACTAACTAAGAACTCATTAAAATATTATACATAAACTGCAAGAACACTCTCACATGGAGATTCTTCAAACTACAGAAAGATACTAAATATTTTAAATAAGCCTAGGAAACAGACTAATTTTAAAATTATTTTATGATATAGTCCCTTCAATTAAATTACAAACCATAAACTCTTTGAAATATTACAAAACAAATTCCAAAAGAAAAACTATCATGTAAAGAATGTATCTGGCGGATTCTTCGAACTATTTCAAAGCAAGACTCCTTTCATCTTTCAAGGGATCTCCCCTGCTTTATCCATTAGAAGCCGATCGACATACTATATGTATTTCCGAGTTATTATTTTCGAACTGCTTACCGTAACTCAACGCCTCGCAATCGTATAATTTTATGGAGCCCATCCCAGAGTTGCAACGAATTCCGTGCGAGAATCACGAACCGAATCGAAAGTCTAAACCGAATCCTCTCTCTATCCGCTGGCAAACATCAAACATTGGGAGGCATTAAAATAAATTTTAGTAACGCGGCCTTTGCGTAGACTAAACAAAATAAACATTTAAACAGCGCGTTTGAAGGTGTATTAATTTTTTTTTTTGGGAGGCACCGGGCGCGCGTACTTGCTGTAAACAAATAAGGCGAAAGAAAGTGGGGGGAAAATCGAAGAGGAGGAAGGCCCTGGGCCCCAAACAACAAGTTTTTAATGCATGTCGATGTCGTCGTCGCCGCCGCCGCAGATCAAAGGCCTATTTACGTATATAGTGTGCGGAGGTGGGGCCATAGGATACCATCCATTGCATGGTGGAAATGCAGGCTGGGGTGGTCGTTTAATTGCACTTGCCGCTTACTTTTTTATCTCCGGTGCGGCATGGAGTAACCTGCGCATGTGTAGTTGCATGGATACTGCCTTTGATGTGCGCCTGTTTATTCGAGCGCTATAAAAAACCATAAAATATGCATAAAACGCATAGGCAGCAGAAATAACCAAGAGCCAATTGCGAGAGAGAGAGAGAGAGAGAGCTGGCATGAATATGGAAATGGAAATGGGAATGGAAATGAAGCGATTAAGTGCAGACGCTGGCAATTGGTAGGGAATTGTCGTCGTCAATTGCGGGGAATTCACTTGATGATGGCCAGAACACAGCACAGATGACTTATGATGACATAAAGGGGTGATTCCCCCTGGTGAGGAGAGTTCAACATGACAGCAAAGAGCTTTGATGTGATCATATAGGGAAGAAATATTGATATTCTAAACGATGTCCATTCCCTATCGGATTTATTTTTTGATCAATATTTTTTAGTGGCCAAAATATTACATTTATTGGAATTTATTTGTCATCTTATTCAATATATTTAGCTGAAAATTACAAAGATTTCTTACAAATAATGCTATCCTTAAGGAGTTCCATCGCTTTCCTTGGTAAACCCATCTATAAAGGCTAAACCAACTAAATATTTCCTTTAAATTAAGAAACCTAACATCATAGTTCCTTTACCTATTTATATATTTATACAATCCAATAATATCCTTAGCCAACAACCACGTATCCTTCTCTAAACTATCAGTTTCACCTAAACCCATGCCATAAGGCACCATCCCCCTATTCCACAAATGATCTCTTTTATATACAGACCTTGTTAAGGGAATCTTAAGAATTCCCTTGTATTCATTTAACAAAATTATCATCCCTGCATTAGATGAGACACCAGAATGTCGAGCTACTATTTTACGACTTTCTATCCCAGGGGTTGAGTTGTTTTCCTTGGAACTCTTCAGAGCTGGCTGCTTCGCCGCTGCCCGTCATTCGAGGAGCGCGCGCGCTCTGCTTTCGTCATAAAAAGCGCATAAAAAGCTGTTGAACGTTCATCCGGGCTCCATGGGCTTTACGGCCCTGCCAAGTGGGCACCGAATTTATGTTCAATGGTGGTGGCATCGAGGGATTTTACGATTCTACTCCCCCACTACTCCGCCCCATTGCCACAGTGCACCCGCAAAACGAAAAAAAGGAGATTGAAACGATTGCGCTATAAAATTGGGCTCTATGAGAGCCATAAAATATTTATTCTACTAAAAAATAACTGTACATGGGATATATTTATATAAATATATACACTGAGAGACACAGACATGCATAAATACGTATGAACTAGATAAATATAAATACAAAAAGACTTCCGGGTTGGATTTCACAAGTTCCTTTTTTGATTCTCCACAACAACAAAACGGAGTAACACTCGAAGGGAGAGGGAGAGGGGCACGGGATCGAGATCATGGAAAGTTTCTCTTAGGAGCTAAGGCTCCATCTCATCCTCCTCCTCACACAATGTCATCGGCCACCTGTGACTCCTGCTCCAGGATTGTGCTCTCGCGCAGTTTGCTCTTCAAATTCTTGCTGGAGTTGGCCTCCGTCAGACACGGTTCGTTTTCCGGATGGTCATGCTCTTGCCCATCGGTGGGAGACTGCACATGACCATCCTCCAGCTGCACCTTGCCCAGGTGACGGCGGTAGCGGTACCACACCTTCAAACCCAGCACCAGCACAAAGTAGAGGAAGGCCAGGCATATGATTACGATTATGATCCTGGTCACTATCGAATTGGAGGCCGATTTGCTGGACCTGACCACCAGCAGAACATCCTCACGCTTCAGGCCCGCACTGCTGCCAATGGTGCAGCCATAGCGTCCCTCATCCTCCGGCCGCACGTTCCTTATCTCCAGCGTTCCATTCTCCATCAGCGTAAAGCGTTCTGCATCCGTGTTGTTCTCGTTCAAATACGTCAGATCCTTGTCCCAACGAATCGTGGGTTTGGGTTCCCCAATTGCCTGGCAATGGATTACGGCCGTGCCCGATTCCAGCACCTCTATGGGTCCCTCTGGTGGCACACTGAACTTGGGCGCCACCACCACATTTATGGAAACGGTGGCACTGATCTGTCCCTGGCTATTGGAGGCGATGCAGGTGTATTGCCCACGCTGCTCATTGCTGACCTGGTGGAAAATCAGAGTTCCATTCTGGTCGGTCACGTTGGCAGGTAGAGTTAGTTGGGTTTCCTGGAATAGGGAAATAATAAAAGGATAAATTAGGGTACATTTTATGATTTTGTAGTATAAATTTCGATTGAATTCAATTTGCCAAGAAAAATATAAATAATTTTTAATTAAAAGGTCTCGTATATATTCTTCTTATTAATGGTACAAATTTGCATTATTTTAAGGAAAATTAATAAAAAAGTTTCCTAAATTATCAACTACTTACCCTGGTCCACTTGACTTGCGGCGCCGGTGTTCCCTGCGCCTTGCAATGAACTTTGCTAAGCGTTCCCAGCTCCAGGTTCTTGGAAGTGGGCTGGGGCACGAACTTAAGTTGCTCAATCACAGTCAAAACTCCACTAACAGAGCTGGCAGCCACCGAGCCCTCGATGACCAACTGGCACTGATACTGACCGGCATCACTGGCCAGGACACTATTGAACTGCAGGGAACCGCTGTCCTTGCTGAGTGACACTCGCGAATCCTCGCGCAGCATGGTCTCTAGCTGCGGTTCGCTGGTGGTGCTGCTCATCCGGCCCAGCTCCACTTGACGAAGGGTTTTGCCATCCTTCCGCCAGCGCAGAACCACGCTATTCTTTTGAAGGTACTCCTCCGACAATTGGTAGTCGCAGGGCAGTTGGAGGGGACTCTGTTCCTTGATGGTAATCACAGATTGGGGGCCTTTTATGATGCTCACATCCTCGAAAGATAGGGGGACAGCTGGAGGGGAGGTGAGAATGGAGGAGTTACGAAATACTGAGAGATGAGTCAGTCATGGGATTAAACTCACCGTAACAGCAAAAGATCAGGCAGAAGAATCCCAGGCCGCAGCTCAACAATCGTCTTCCGTTCAGCTCCATTTCGGGCCGAAGAATTCTTTTGATTTCACTTCGTTCTTCCTTCGTTTCCCTTGCTTTTTTCCTTTCTTTTCTTTTTTGCACAAAACCGGTGTGTGTGCGCTCTTCTTTGCCTGTTGTTTATTTGCCGATTTTTGAAGGAATTCCGTTTTGCCTTCGTCGGATATAGTATTCTTCCTTTTTTCTCGCTTCACTTCACCTCACTTCATTTCACTCCGCACGGAGAGTGGAGAGCATTTGCTTTATGGTTATTTTTATGTTACGCACACGCGTCACGCTTTATTATCCTGCCGCAGACGCAGAGCCCGGGGATCTTTTCGAGCGATTTAACGGCGACCGACCAAGTGGCTGCTGCTGCTGCTGTCTGAAGAGGCACAACCTTCCGCGTTCGGCTTCGGAACTCTACTGACGCCGCATCGGGCTAATTTAACGCTGGCCAGCGGAGCCAGTCGTTGCACGGTTCGCACATGCGCCCTCGAGAGTTGAAAGCAACTCTGCCAGATACTGCACTCTCTTACACAGCTACTACTACTACTTCTACTACTACTATTTTTGGAACGATAAATACTACCTTTTTGGTATTTGATACGTTTTCTTTAAAACTGACACATTGAAGCTTTAGATCTTTAGTTTCTTCCCAATCTGAGCTTTATAAATTTAATTACTTATTTTCAACATTCCAGAATATTCCTTAAAACTCTACTATTTACGATACATTGAAGCTTTATGTTTGATTGCAATGTGCTTTTAATTTTCATATATCTTAGACTTAAAATAGAAGAAGATTTAAAGAATACAGTTGCCGAAATATAAACAGCGTCTAACTGGAGGACATGGGTTACATTCATTATCAAATCTAAACCAATAAAACCTGCAATTTTGGACTAGTCAATTTTTACAATACATTTTTTTAAGACTACCACAAAATTTGCTAATTTAATATATAAAGCATATATGTTACAATAAATATAATTCGATAAATCCTTGGGTGTGTGATACATATATTCGAGCATATATTCGAGCAGAATCTTGGGCTTATTGTCGTGAGGAGTATACTCTCCAGTCTAAAATTGAGGTATCGTCGAGACGCGATTATACAGCGTCTGACGTTTGGCCACGCGAAAGGGGCAGCGGGTCATCATCTTAAAGACCACCGCGCCGCAGACCACAAAGAGGCCCCAAAAGACATAGGTGAAGAGCAGGATAAACCGATTCGGCTGCCACAAAACCGTGTAGCTCAGATTGTGGTTTTCTAAAACGAAAAAGCTTAAAATCTATCCGCGAAATAGTATAAGCCCGCTTCGAACTCACCCAACACCGCATAGCCCATGCCGATCTTGGACTTTCCCATGCGATACGAGCAAGTGGGCACCATTATCTCCAGATAGCTGTGCTCCTCCTCCTTCAGCGCCTTCAGATCAAAGTGCCGCACGGAGTTCTCGTAGAAGTTGATCACTTTTGTGGAGGGATAAATAAATATTCTCGATTCGTGCCAGTGGCCTGAGAAAATGATATGTGGATCCAAGTCGCTGATGATGGCCCTCAGCAAGGGCCCGCCACCGATAAGCAGCGGGGCATGCGAGACGCCAATCCGCAGGCGATCCTGATTGTGATCCCTATCCGGATTGTTAAAGTCCAGCAGCATGCGGTTGATCTTAAAGAAACGCAAGCGATTGTCATAGTCGAAGAGGTCCTCACTCATGAATTCGTTCTCGAAGCGCCTCTGATTCGAGTTGGATATGTAGTCACCATTCTCGCCGCCAATATCATTGTCGCCCGGCACATGGACGCGCTGGAAATAGGCCGAGATCATGTGGAACTGTTAGGTGGTTAATAGACTAAGATCTGCCTTGGCTTACCTTTCTATATGCCTTGTTTTGATAGATGCGCTTGAAGCGCTGCACATACTGCTTGTACTCCTGGGCGGTGGCTATGTTGCCCTCGTCCAGCAGATCGCCCAGGAAAACGATGATGTGCGGCTGCGTAAAGTGAAGAGCGCGCTCAAAGGTCTTTGATAGGTATCTGTCCGAGTCGTACCTGGCCAACGGACTGTGGGAGGAGCGATCATAGGAGTTTCCCAGGATCTGCGGATCCGCAATGAGCAGCAGGCGCGTGCAATTGTCTAATTTTTTATATATATCCAAATAACAAAAGTACATAACGGAAACTGGGTTAAAGACCACTTACCCAGCTTGCAATCGATACGCTGCCAACCGGACTGGGCCAGGTAGTACACGATGAACTCGTTGAAGAAGACCAGCAGCAGCGTCAAAGCCACAAAGCCGCGACACACTAATCTGTTTCTTGGATTACAGGCAGGATTAGGAGAAGGATAGCACAATAGAACCCTGTTAGCACCAACCTATTAACTACGCGCAAGGAAGCCATAATCTTGGCTATCCTACATCGATTTGGAAAGCTTCAATAATACTCTCGGTTGTCCTCTGTCCTCTGCCAAATGCAAGTGCGTTACATTGCGTCGACGGCGTCTATATTTAAACGTTCGCTGACCGTGCAATATTTACGTAATTTTGCTCATAATTTCGGGAATGTGCAATGTGGAGCTGCTGCAACGGGCGGCGGCCAACTAGCCAGCACCGCCGCCACACAAGTTTCAGGGCACGGACTTAATTGGATTAGAAGACGAGAACATGAGTTGCGCCAAGAACAGCGTTTTTGGGCCTTTTTACCTTTTACCGGTGTTCTACCCATTCGCGCCATCGGCCATTCGAACCGGGAGGATGCCGTTACACCGTTCGCCGGCTGCAAGCACAAATAATTGTGCAATTACGGCGTGCACACATAAACAAAGATAAGAAGCACAACAAACAAATATAGGGATGGGCGCGTGCCTGAAAGTTCAACACACAGGTGTACGGAGAAATTGTTGCCTTTATTTCGAAACTACAATTAAATATATCTTTTTCGAAAAGAATAAAAATATAAAAACTGTTAACAAACTAAACCATGTCCAAAGTCATGTTTAATACTAGTTCATGGTTTTTTTTTTAATCAAATAATTTTCTTCCACAAACGAACACAAGCTTTTACTAAATTTGCCACCCCTGTCGTGACTCGGCACGCGACGCATGTCCACCTCTGACAGCAACAACACGTCACAGGCAAACAGCTGATCCGATAGGCGTCCCCTAGCTATCGATGACAACCGAGGCATTGCCACATTTCGCTCCGCCATCTGGCAACGCTCCGTGCGTGGATTAATGGCGTGCCACTCCGCATAAATGCTCTGAGTTTTTCTTTTTATTAACAACATACGCGCCGCAAAACCAAACAATCCGGCGGCTGAACATGTGTACATAGCGACATACACTCGCGACCTTAACCAGAGTGCAGTGACTATCCGGTGACGAGCTTTAGCGGAGTGCGATTGCAGCGGCTCGCAAAATTGCCAAAAAATTTTGCCGCTGCCTGGTCATTGTGAAAAGTAAGAAAGCAAAGCCAAACAGCGGCGCCCATTAGTGTAAAATGCTGGGATAATACTACAGCAAAGCCGGGCGTGGAAATCCAGGTGCTGGCTGACAGTTTAGTTGCCTGGGAAGCGTTGGAAAAAAGCGCTGCACCGACCGAATTCGCCAATGTGCGTGTGAGTGCTGTGCTGCGCTGCGCTGTAAGTGTGTGAGTGGGGGGCTGACTGAGTGCCTGTGTGTGTTTATGGCTTGGCAATGCCACCCTCCTCCGATTTTTCACTGTTTGGGGGTCGCCGAAATTGTTGTTATTACGCGTCCGCTGGTTGTTGCATCCTCCATTGAATCCTCTGGCTTGCAGGTAGCGGTAGCTCCCTTGGCGTTCGGCGAGGATGGCGGACATTGTGTACCCCACCGGCTGTCGGCCGCTGGTCGAGGATCTTGGCACTGACGAGCTGATAAGGCGTCTCAAGGTGAGCTCTTGCACCCACCTATTACTGCCAGAGGGGAAAATTAACCCAACAAAAACCCCCAGACCCTTGCCAATGTGCTGCAGACCATGGACCAGGACGACAATCTCTACCAGCAGTACATACCGTTGGCGCTGCATCTGCTCGATGACTTCTTCATGCAGCACCAGTCCCGCGATGTGCAGTTGCTAATCGCCTGCTGCGTGGCGGATGTCCTGCGCGTCTACGCCCCCGAGGCGCCGTACAAGGAGCAAGACCAAATCAAAACCATTTTTAAATTCTTCATCAAGCAACTGCACGGGCTGAAGGACCCGCGCGATCCGTCCTTCAAGCGTTACTTTTATCTGCTGGAAAATCTGGCTTTTGTCAAGTCTTTTAATATGTGTTTTGATCTGGAGGACTGCCAGGAGATCTTCCAGGAGCTATTCAGCACCATTTTTAAAATTGTTAAGTAAGCTGAGCGCACAGTTTTAACTGGGAGATCCACAAAGGAAAGCATATATAATACATATCTCTTGCAGCGATCAGCACAGTTCCAAGGTGACCAATTTTTTCCTAGACGTGCTGAGTCCTTTGATCACGGAAGCAGATAATCTCTCGGTGGAACTATTAGACCTTATACTTATCAACATTGTGGAGCCGAACAAATCGAACAACAAGTATGCCTGCCTGCTAACCGAGCAACTCCTGACCAAAACAGGCGACGCTCTGGAGTCCACCATCAAAATGGTAAGGGATTAGCATTAACAAGCCAAAGCTTGGCTCTAAAGATATATCCCTATTTATTTCAGTTCTTCAATCGCGCGTTGGTTATTGATAAGCCAAACACCAGACTGTCCATAACAAACAAAATCTACGACATCATCTATGAGCTTAACCGCATCAATGGAGATCTGCTCATCTCAGTGCTGCCGCAGCTGGAAAACAAGCTGCTGTCCACGGACGATGGTGAAAGGCTGAGTAAGAAATCCATTGAAACCATAATCTTTCCCATTATTAATCCTATTTTTTACAGAGGCCACCACCCTCTTAGCTCGCATGTTCTCCGAAAAGGACTCGGAGCTGTCGAAGAAATATCAGAGCCTGTTGAAGATCTTCTTCGGCCGCTTCTGTGACATCACCGAGCCCGTGCGGGTTAAGTGCGTCCAGTCGTCCATGCACTTCCTCCTGAATCATCCGCACCTGCAGACCGATATCACCGAGAAGCTGCGGCTGCGGAATCACGACCTGGACGAGATGGTGCGCCACGAAGTGGTAATGGCCATTGTCGAGACTGCCAAGCGGAACTTCAACCTGGTGCTCGAGGCACCCGACCTACTAGAAATTGTGCGCGAACGGACGCTGGACAAGAAGTACAAGATACGGCGGGACGCCATGAACGGGCTGGCCTACATTTACAAGCGAGCGATCTGCGAGCCCAACGATCTGAGCGCGGAGCTCAAGCAGCGGGTGGATTGGATCAAGAATAAGATCCTGCACGGCTACTACAAGGTGGGCCTCGAGGATCGGCTGCTCGTGGAGCGCCTGCTTATCACCTGCCTCGTTCCCTACAAACTGGCGCCCGAGGAACGCATGAAGAAGCTGTACCACCTGCTCGGCGACCTGGATGCCAATGCCACCAAAGCCTTTGTGGAGCTGCAGAAGAACCAGATGAAGACCCGCAACACGGTCAGCGATTGGATCAAGCTGCACCACTCCAAGGAGTTTACGCCGCGCGTGCTCAACCAGCTGAGCGCCAAGCAGGCCACCATTGCCAAGTGCGTTTGAGTTGAATGGTTTTCTCTGGAAGATGGAATCTAACGCTCTGTCCTTACAGATTGCTGCCCGATCCCCTGAAGGCGGCCGAGTACCTCACCCAGTTTAGCAACCACCTGCGCAAGGATGCCCAGCTGCTGCGCTGCATCAACATTGTGCTCAAGCGCGACGTCAGCTGCCGGGAATGCGCCGATACAATGGGCGTTCTCCTGAAAAAGCTGGGCGCTCACGTTCATTCCAATCTGTACTACAACACGGTCAAGATGCTGATTGAGCGCGTTGCGTCGGTGATGGTGGACAAGGAATCTATCGGCGTGCTGATTAGGTGAGCCACAAGACAAGCGTTGCCCAAAGTCTGATCCCACTCTAAATCGTATCTCTTATCTCCTTCTACAGCCTCATCGAGCAGTGCATTGAGGGTGGTCCCATGTGCGATGAGATTGGCATATCGCGCCAGGAGGCGGGCGAGCGCGGTCTCAAGCTGTTAAGTGTGAGTTTCCATCATAAAAGCGGGAAGCAGCATGCACGTTACCTACTCTCCTACACTCCTACTTCCAGATGCTTTCCTATGTGTTCTCGGCTCACTTCTTCATCGACACCTCGCTGCGTCACTTGATTTCCCTGCTGAGCTACGAGAACGACTATGTCGCTCCCCTGGTGCTGAAGACGCTCACCCATCTGGGACGTTATCAGCCGCTGATAGACGACGCCACGCCGGTCATTCTGAATGAGTTGGCCCCCGTGTGCCGGGACTTTGCACTGATAGGAACTCCCAAGCAGGCCAAGCATGCGGTGCGTTGTATTTTCGTAAACAGCCAATCATCGGCGGCCACAGATGGAGCGACGGGTGGTTCCGGAAGTGCGTCCACCACAACTCAGACTGTGCATCCCATTTTCAATGAGATAATCGAGGCGCTGCGTCTGAAGCTGACGCCCAACTGCGACTATCAACGCACAAAGATCGTGGCCTTGGGCCACATTGCCTACAATATGCCGCAGGCGTTCCTTACGCCCATCAAGAACATGATTGCGCGTCGTATTGTCAAGGAGCTGCTCATCCAGGAGGTTCCAGTGCAGCGGGACTACGAGCTGTCCGAGGAGAGCGACTGGTGTGCCCAGGAGGAGCTGCCGCCGGACACGCTGTGCAAGCTGGAGGCCCTCAAGACAATGGCTCGCTGGCTCTTGGGTCTCCGCACCGATGAGCACGCCGCCCAAAAAACATTCCGCATGCTTGCCGCGTTCGTTAACCAGCGGGGCGATCTCCTCGGCCAGAACCGCCTGTGCGGAGCCGAGAAATCCTGGCTGCGTCTTGGAGCGGCATGCGCCATGCTCAAGGTCTGTGAGCAGAAGGGCGTGGGCGATCAGTACAGTGCCGAGCAGTTTTTGCAGCTCTCCCAGCTAATGGTAAGTGTTTTCTCTCGTTTCCCTCCGAACGATAGCGCTCAGCATTGTATACTGCGTGATTTTACAGGCCGATCCTGTGCCGGAAGTGCGGGAAATCTTTGCAAGGAAACTGCACAAGGGTTTGGGCAGAAGTTTACCTAGAAATTGCCTGCCCCTGGACTTTATGGGCTTGTATGTACTGGCTGGTCTAGAGACTGACAGAAAGTAAGCAGATTTAATCAGAATTTGTATCGGTTGAATCCTTATTAGTATCCTTGATTAGATTGCAGGACCTGGTGCGGCACTATGTGGAAACGGACGTGAACAAACGTCGGGAATATCTCAAGACTGTGGCGATGACATGTAAATAATTGTAGCTCTGTGTAGAAATCCAATCCAATTTTAATCCAAACCTCATTGCAGCCCCCGACAGCTCAACGGAGTCACAATCCCTGCACATTCTACCTGACTACATGCTGGCCTTCGCCATTCCCGTGCTGGTCCACGATCCCCGTTTCACGAACCACGAGGACTACGTCCAGCTGCGCAAGATGGAGAAGTGCTTGCGTTTCGTTCTGGAGCCCCTGATGGCTAAGCGCGAATCCTTTGTCCAAAGCTTCTACAAGCAGCTGCTACAGCTGATAAAGGTGCGCGAGTTCAGTCAAGGCTCGGATAAGCGCGACAATTATGTAAGTACCTTTAAACTTTAAACCAAAGCTTCCATTGTAAAAGATATCTCTTTCTCTGTTTGGTTATCAGAAAATGTGGGCACTCTGCGATCTCGCCATGTACATTATCGACTCCAAATTCAGCCCGTTCGATGGCAACCCGACCACATTCTCCATGCCGCTGGCCTTGCCAGAAATGTATTATAAGCAGCCTTCCGTCGCCAACTTCCAGAACAACGAGGTCTATATACCGCTGGACGTGTATACGGTGGGCGCCAAGCCGTCTGGCAAGAGCGGTGCCACCGCAACGTCGCGCGCGGCCACAGCTTCAAAGAGGCCAGCAGAACCGGCGTCGATTCTGGATGATGAGAATCCGCAGGTAAACTATGAAGGTTATGGTGCTCATGTTCGATTTCTTACAAGTCTGGTTCCCCTTTCAGGAGAACAATCTTTTCGACAACATACGGGCAGCAGACACCACAGAGCCAACGGCCAAAAGAACGCGAGCGGGAGCCGCCACAGCCAAATCGTAGAGGCTGTAGGGGGAGCGGGGAAAGCTGCATGAGCGAGCGGGGAGAGCTGCATGAGCAAGCGGGGAGAGCTGCATGAGCGAGCGCATACTTGTTAGTTTAGTTACTGTTAGTCTAGGCGCCTAAGTTAACTAAATATTTAAGGCATACGGCGGAGTTACGATAGTTGTTAAACCGACACTACCTACAACATTCACCAATCAGAACCAGATCACTCTTGAACCCAGCTTTCGGACTAGGGCCCCCCTCAGATTATTCCGATTTGCAACCCAATTTGTACCATATTCCATTTGGAAAACAAGAGAGACACCGTGTAGGAGCCGCGGAATGTGTCGTCGGATTTGTTAACCATATCTGTGTAAAAGTAATTATTTATCCGTTCCCAATTATTTTAAATTTGTTTTTAAATTGTGACTCCTTTCGGTTGGATTTTACTGCTTTAGTTGTAGGCCTCATTGTATATCGAATAAAAGGAAGGAAACTGAAGAGCATTAGCTGGAGTGCGACGCGTAAAGTAATGAAAACGTAAACAGAGCCTTATTAAGAAATTAAAACTAACTTTTGTATGATCGCGGTTAACTTTTAGTTAATATAAAATACACCCACATGATACATAATACATATTTTACAAGCTAGATGCGACGACGCGAATGCATTACAAATGTATTTGAAACCCAAGATCGAAAACGTAAGGATTGGAATAAAATCATAACAATAATATAAATGAAACAACAAAAAATACACAAACACATTTAACTTTAAAAACATGTACATTTAACTATTATTACTGTTTTTCAATTATAAAATAAACATAAAATGAAGATTTGCAATTCCTTTTCAAACTTTGCACGGTGATCCCTATCGAACTATCGATAAGAAAGTGCAACACATCGGCGAGCGTCACTATGCTTGCCCACCACTAATTTCCAATTGCACTTTTCGGGGTTGTGACGTATTTTCCATTTCGTGTTTATTGTTTGTTTTTATGAATTAAATCAAAGGTTTTGTGTCCCAATTTAAAGTCAATCCAGCCGAGGGGGCTGCTTCCAACAAAGGGATTTGAACAAAGGCATCTCCAATATTTGTAAACACCGGCGGAACAACAAAATGCAGGTGGAGGCAAGCAACGAGTGCCATGGAGTCACGCTCCGGCAGCAGCAGCAGAAAAACAAAATCAATGGGATTTCCTCGGACGCAGCCAGAAGCAAAACAAACGCAGAGTCGTGCGCACGGATCTATACCTCCACTCCGAAGACCTCTTATCCGAGACTCCAGCAGTACGCGGGCGTTGCGGAACCCACGGCAAAGGGGCGAGTGGGCGTGGTGGCACTAGCCTTCGACCCACGACTCAAGACTGCGGCCCTTCTCTTTGGCCTACTGATTATCGGTTATAAAAGCGTCATTCTAGCCAGTAAGTGTGCCAAGTTGAGGTCTACATATCGAATTTTTGCTTGTTTATATACAGTGCGTGCCCCCCATCCGCGTTCGCGGGGGTGGACACTAGTACTCTCAAGGCTGCAATTGTCGGCGGTGACGCGCACTCATCGGTAGTTTGTTTATATTTCTCGTTTATAAATAGTTTAAGAGCGTGTGATCTCATAGCGGTGTGTTTGTTCCGTTCGCTTTGTTGTTCCTCCTCCCCCCAGCCGACCTCTCTGCAATGCCAAACGGCGAAATAACGTCTAAATAAAGCAGGCAACTGTGTGTTGCGCATTTCGCTTTGGCTGGAGATTCTCATTTGCATACATATATATGTACATATTTACCTCAAGTTAGTCAAAGAGTGATTAGTTACTGCTATTTTTACCCAGCTAGAGAGTGATTAGTTACTTGATTGTGCGCCCTAGGCGGTGATCTGTCTTGGGCTTAACGGTATTTGTCACCTAGGGTCACGCGACAAATACATTAAGACGAGGCATGTATATGTATGTATTAATGTGCAGGGGAGAAGTACCGCTAGAGAAACCTTGAAGAAAATTCCGAATTTTGCAATTCCGAAGTCGTTAAGTTCGAAATAATGTAGGATTAGGGTGACCCTGGTATTGTTTTTGTTAAAAAAAAAGAGCTAAAAAATGTAGATTTATAATATTAAGTAGGCTCTTGGCTACTCTTCTTTTTGACAGAAAAATTCGCTAATTTTCTTATGAAATTGATTTGCGGGTCTAAAATCAATACCTTCCAATTACTAACAAACAAATATTGCTCAATTACAACGTTCGCTATTGGAAAGTTCGTCCCACCCTACTATACACCATATATTTCTTGACGTGTTTATCATGATAAGACTGATAACACAGGGAAATCAATACAACGCCATTCACTAGCTGAGATACTAACGAGCTATTTTTCAGTGCCGTACATCAGTGCCGACTCCATCCAGGTGTGGAGCCACCAAGTGCAGGGTCAATGGAATGAGACCTTGGCGTGGGCCGAGAAGCACCAGCTCAGCGCCAAGGTGAGTCCCCTACTGTGTGGCCTACTTGTGTCCGCATTAGCGTACGGAATTGTGTACTTGGACAGTGCAGTGCCGGGCTCAAATCCGCCCTCGCCCTTCTCACCACGTTCCAAGAAGCGGTAAGTACCGACGACCCACAGACACAGCATTCGTTAACAATTTTGATTTCAATTTGCAGTTTCCGCGATCAGAAGTCAGCCTCGCTGCACTTGGGCTACTTGTGCGCCCTGTCTTGCGGAGTTTTCGTCGCGCTCTTCATGTACTTCGACTTGTATTCGTAGGAGATGAGCCCCGCCACCCTCTTACTCTTACTTAGTTAGATAAAGTCAACAGTATTAGAGTTTAATCTTTTTTGGAATTTGTATTTTCGTATCCGTAACTTTAGTCCTTGTAACTGTGCAATGCTCCTGGAGAGAAGCTACCACCCATGGAACATCGTCTTAAAGCTAACCTAGTTCCTAATTATAGATTATATAGGTTACGTACTAAATACCTTAACTTATTCAGTTGATTTCTCACCAACAACTATTAAAAAAGTACAAAATGAAACATGTCAATTCAGATTTAACAGGCCAGGCAAGAAAAATGAACAGATATTGTCGCCTGGCCATGAAAATCGAGAGAAAGCTATATATAGCAATGAATTGCTAAACAAATAAATCACTTATGCACATTGTTTTGCATTAAAATATATGTGGTTAGATTCTCTAAGCGCATAAATTGCTGATCCCAGTCAATGTCGCTTACCTGAGCGATCTTGAACGTTTGCATACGATTCTCGCCTATGAAATGACCCACCAGGTGGATGTAGCAACCTGTAAATGGCTTCGAGTGGAAGTTGAATATTTAATTTACATATATGTACCACTTGCCTGGGTTCCATGACATCAGAATGCCATCGAAATCATGATAGATGCCCTGTAGAATGGGTCCTGAGCCTTCGTTGCGCACCAGAAGCGTTCGCTGTCCGCGCTTTCCCTCAATTATTCGTAGTAATTTTCCTGAAAATATAATTATAACGGTTTTGATATTTTGTAAGAAATTTAACTCGTAAAATCTATTTTTAAGTGTGGACCCACCATAAACATTCCAAATGGCATTCAACTCTGGATACATTTTATGCATTTTAAGACAGAAGTCCACACGACCAATTAAGCTTACCAAGTCCCTTCCTGACTTGGACATTGGGGAACTCGGCAACCCTGTTGGAGCCTTCTCCTCTTTGGAAGGCTTCTCCGTCACAACTGGAGTCGGCACATAGACAAACTCATGCTTGGGTTTAGGTTTTTCTACCACAAATCCTTCGTACTTGAGCTTGTTGTCCTTCTGGCAGACAGTTAACTTGGTTTGCCTAAGCTGGGTGCTATTTTTGCGAACAAGATCGGCGGCCGTTGGAAAGCTGAGTTTAAATTGCGAAGCATTGCCAGCCAATTCATTCTTGAATTTTGCTTGACTGTTGAGCGGGATACGGGGCTTTCCTAGGAGTTGAGAAAATGTTTAAAAAATAATTTAAAAGTTTCACATTTTCAATTTTACCTTTGGCGAACATTTTAATGGTGAGAAAATTCTAACGGATTTTTTACTGTCCTATTTCAAGTGTGACCAGCCGTCACTAGTCTCAATAACACAAAGGCCAGACAGTGTTGGCTAACTATGGGTTAAAATCGATTTTGCAATCGATTTCAGTTCCACCTCTAGCCTTGTCCACGCGAGTTATTTTATTTTTTAAACCAAATTTTGTTGATAGCTGGGATCTGTTAGGAAACCGCACTGACCTGCCATGAGCACAATTTTGGAGAAAATCGCGGCCATCGAGTCGGAGGTGAGTGACCTGACGCATCACCTGCTGGCCGGCCGGAAACTAACCTGTCTCGCATCCCATCTCTCCCCCGCGGATCCACCACCTCGCCGCCCGTGTCTTCGTGGTACCTGGGACTTCTCGGCTCTCTCCAGATGGCCCGCACCCAGAAGAACAAGGCGACATCCGCGCATTTGGGTCTGCTGAAGGCGAAGCTGGCCAAGCTGCGGCGCGAGCTGATTTCTCCTAAAGGCGGCGGCGGTGGCACCGGCGAAGGTGAGTTTTCTTGCGTAAACTTGCTCCACTTACTAATTTATTAATGACTTTCACAGCTGGCTTCGAGGTGGCCAAGACCGGAGATGCCCGGGTGGGTTTCGTAGGTTTTCCCTCCGTGGGAAAATCCACGTTACTCTCTAATCTGGCCGGTGTTTACTCCGAAGTGGCGGCCTACGAGTTCACCACGCTCACGACTGTGCCCGGCTGCATCAAGTATAAGGGTGCCAAGATCCAGCTGTTGGATTTGCCAGGAATTATCGAGGGCGCCAAGGATGGCAAGGGTCGTGGTCGGCAGGTGATAGCCGTAGCGCGGACCTGTAACCTCATCTTCATGGTGCTGGACTGCCTGAAGCCGCTGGGCCACAAAAAGCTGCTGGAGCACGAGTTGGAGGGCTTCGGCATTCGGCTGAACAAGAAGCCGCCAAATATCTACTACAAGCGGAAGGACAAGGGCGGCATCAACCTAAACAGCATGGTGCCACAATCTGAGCTGGACACGGATCTGGTCAAGACCATTCTGTCCGAATACAAGATACACAATGCGGACATCACGCTGCGCTACGACGCCACCAGCGACGACCTGATCGACGTCATCGAGGGCAACCGCATCTACATACCCTGCATCTATCTACTGAACAAGATCGATCAGATCTCCATCGAGGAGCTGGACGTCATCTACAAGATCCCCCATTGCGTGCCCATCTCTGCGCATCATCACTGGAACTTTGACGACCTGCTGGAGCTGATGTGGGAGTACCTGCGACTCGTACGGATCTACACCAAGCCGAAGGGACAACTGCCTGACTACAATTCTCCCGTTGTGCTCCACAATGAGCACACGAGCATCGAAGACTTCTGCAACAAGCTGCATCGCTCCATCGCCAAGGAGTTTAAATAGTGAGTTGGATAATGGGTTTCCTTCAGAGATTTCGTATTAAAACCCTAATCTTTTCAGTGCGCTGGTCTGGGGCTCTTCGGTGAAGCATCAGCCGCAGAAAGTGGGCATCGAGCATGTCCTGAACGACGAGGATGTGGTGCAGATTGTGAAGAAGGTCTAGACCCGCGGTGCAACGGTTATGCTTATTGATTGTTCGATTGCATTTTTTATTCGAAAATAAAAAATAGAATGTTCTGTAGTTAGGATTTTTTCATTAATGAATGTGTTGGTAATTTCAAGAAGAGTTTTCTTATTGAAACTAATATATTATATATAGAATAGAATTATAATAGAATTTTGCTAAGATCTGAATTTTTATTTTGCCGCCTAACAGTGCTTTCAGTGCTGTTAACACTGAACTATACGCGGTTTGAATGTTTATAACATCTGGCAACGACAAATGTTTTCAACCGTAAAGTGTGACCAAATGCCGCAAAGTCGAAAAACCGCGAATTTTAGCATTATAAACTGAAAACCTGGCGAGCACACTAAGCTTTATTTTTTAATATTTCAAAATAATAATAATTAAGCGATGGTAGAGCGCAAGAAGGTGGATCCCAACGTGGAGACAGTGGCCTGGGAGCCCGGAGACAGCAAGGACTGGGCCACGCCCATAAAACCGCTGTCGGAGAAGTGGAAACTGCTGCCGGCATTCCTACAGGTTAAGGGCCTCGTGAAGCAGCACATTGATTCCTTCAATCACTTCATAAACGTGGACATCAAGAAGATCGTAAAGGCCAACGAGCTGGTGACCAGTGGCGCCGATCCGCTCTTCTACCTCAAGTACCTGGACGTGCGCGTGGGCAAGCCGGACATCGATGAGGGCTTCAACATCACCAAGGCGACCACGCCGCACGAGTGCCGTCTGCGAGACACCACTTACTCCGCGCCGATTACCGTGGATATCGAGTATACGCGGGGTACGCAGCGGATCAAGAGGAACAACCTGCTCATCGGCCGGATGCCTCTCATGCTGCGCTGCTCCAACTGCGCGCTCACTGGCAAATCGGAGTTCGAGCTGTCCAAGTTGAACGAGTGTCCACTGGATCCTGGTGGTTACTTCGTGGTGCGTGGCCAGGAAAAGGTTATCCTCATCCAGGAGCAGTTGTCGTGGAACAAGATGCTCACCGAGGACTTTAACGGCGTGGTGCAATGCCAGGTCACCTCCTCCACCCACGAGAAGAAGTCGCGAACCCTGGTGCTGAGTAAACATGGAAAGTACTACCTGAAGCACAATTCGATGACGGATGACATACCCATTGTGGTGATCTTCAAAGCGCTGGGCATTGTTTCCGACCAGGAGATCCAGGCGCATATTGGCATCGATACCAGGTCGCAGAATAGGTTCGGCGCCTCTCTTCTGGAGGCTTTCAATCTGAAGGTGTTTACCCAGCAACGGGCGCTGGAGTATATGGGTAAGTATTCCCGATTCATCTCTCTATACACTCTCCAATATCTGATCCCTTTGGCAGGCTCTAAGCTGGTGGTCAAGCGCTTCCAAAGCGCCACCACGAAAACCCCCTCTGAGGAGGCTCGCGAGCTGCTGCTAACCACTATTCTGGCCCACGTGCCCGTGGAGAACTTTAGTTGCCAAATGAAAGCCATCTACGTGTCCATGATGGTGCGCCGCGTGATGGCCGCCGAGCTGGACAAGACGCTCTTCGACGATCGAGATTACTACGGAAATAAGCGTCTGGAGTTGGCTGGCTCCATGATTTCCCTGATGTTCGAGGATCTGTTTAAGAGGATGAACTGGGAGCTAAAGACAATCGCGGACAAGAATATACCCAAGGTGAAGGCGGCGCAGTTCGACGTGGTGAAGCACATGAGAGCGGCGCAGATCACGGCGGGATTGGAGTCGGCCATTAGCTCCGGCAACTGGACCATCAAGCGCTTCAAGATGGAACGGGCGGGCGTCACGCAGGTCCTGTCTCGTCTCAGCTACATATCCGCCCTGGGCATGATGACACGCGTGAACTCGCAGTTCGAGAAGACGCGCAAGGTGTCCGGACCGCGGTCCCTGCAGCCCAGCCAGTGGGGCATGCTGTGCCCTTCGGACACGCCCGAGGGTGAAGCCTGCGGTCTGGTCAAGAATCTGGCCCTGATGACGCACATAACCACGGAGGTGGAGGAGACACCGGTGATGCTTCTGGCCTTCAATGCCGGCGTCGAGGATATCCGGGAGGTGAGCGGCAATCCAATCAACAATCCGAACGTCTTTTTGGTCTTCATCAATGGCAATGTCCTGGGACTGACGCTGAACCACAAGCACCTGGTGAGGAACCTGCGGTACATGCGTCGGAAGGGCCGCATGGGCAGCTATGTGTCCGTGCATACGTCCTACACCCAGCGATGCGTCTACATCCACACGGACGGCGGACGCTTGTGCCGTCCCTACATCATTGTGGAGAAGTGCCGGTCGCGGGTGAAGCAGCATCACCTGGACGAGATGAATCGCGGTATCCGCAAGTTCGAAGACTTCCTGCTGGACGGGCTCATCGAGTACCTGGATGTGAACGAGGAGAACGATTCCTTTATTGCCTGGACGGAGGAACACATTGAGGAGCGTACTACGCACCTGGAGATTGAGCCCTTCACTCTGCTGGGCGTGTGCGCCGGCCTGGTGCCATATCCGCATCACAACCAGAGTCCCAGGAACACCTACCAGTGCGCGATGGGCAAGCAGGCGATGGGCATGATTGGGTACAACCAGAAGAACCGCATCGACTCTCTGATGTACAATCTGGTGTATCCCCAGGCGCCCATGGTCAAGACCAAGACCATCGAGCTCACCAACTTCGACAAGCTGCCCGCTGGCCAGAATGCCACCGTGGCTGTGATGAGCTACTCGGGCTACGATATCGAGGATGCTTTGATCCTGAACAAGGCCTCGATTGACCGCGGCTACGGACGCTGTCTGGTCTACAAGAACTCCAAGTGCACGGTGAAACGGTATGCGAATCAGACCTTCGACAGGATCATGGGTCCGGTCAAGGATGCGCTCACCAACAAGGTGATTTTTAAGCACGACGTCCTCGACACCGATGGCATTGTGGCGCCCGGCGAGCAGGTTCAAAACAAACAAATTATGATAAACAAGGAGATGCCGGCGGTGACCTCGATGAATCCCCTGGAGGGTCAATCTCCCCAAGTCCCCTACACCGCCGTCCCCATTAGCTACAAGGGATCTGAGCCAAGCTACGTGGAGCGTGTGATGGTCTCGGCCAACTCCGAGGAGGACTTCCTCATCAAGATCCTGTTGCGGCAGACTCGAATTCCCGAAATTGGCGACAAATTCAGCTCGCGGCATGGACAAAAGGGCGTAACCGGCCTGATTGTTGACCAGGAGGACATGCCCTACAATGATATGGGCATCTGCCCGGATATGATCATGAATCCCCACGGTTTCCCCTCCCGCATGACAGTGGGCAAGACGCTGGAACTGCTCGGCGGGAAGGCGGGCCTCTTGGAGGGCAAGTTCCACTACGGCACTGCCTTTGGCGGCTCCAAGGTGCAGGATATCCAGGCGGAGCTAGAGCGCCACGGCTTCAACTACATGGGCAAGGATTTCTTCTACTCGGGCATCACTGGCGCCCCACTGGAAGCGTACATCTACTCTGGGCCCGTGTACTATCAGAAGCTGAAGCACATGGTGCAGGACAAGATGCATGCGCGTGCCCGGGGCCCCAAGGCGGTACTCACGCGGCAACCAACACAGGGCAGGAGTCGCGAGGGAGGCCTGCGGTTGGGAGAAATGGAGCGGGATTGCCTCATCTCCTACGGAGCCAGTATGCTGATCATGGAGCGGCTGATGATCTCCTCCGATGCCTTCGAGGTGGACGTTTGCCGGACCTGCGGCAGGCTGGCCTACTGCTCCTGGTGCCACTTCTGTCAGTCCTCGGCCCACGTCTCGAAGATATCCATGCCGTATGCCTGCAAGTTGCTCTTCCAGGAGCTGACCAGCATGAATGTGGTGCCCAAGATGATCCTAGAGAACTATTAATGCGACTAACGAATAAAGTGTTTTGTTATTGTGTACTTTTTCATAATCAGAGTGTGCTTTTTATTCGGGGTTAGTTTGAGTGGGCCTTTTGTTATTTCGGGTTCAGCCGAAAACAGTAGGCCGATCCATCCACTTCGGAGTTGATACCCAGAATTTAACACCAGATTTACAGATAGTATAGAGCAACATGTCCGTGTGCTCAGCCTCGAAAGATGTGGACTTCATGCGCTGCATGCAATGCCAGAAGGTGATCCGCATGTCCCGCTGCGATCCCACCTGTCTGCTGCGCCACGTCGAGCTGGAGCACCCGAGTAAATGCACTTTGATCAGCAGGAAGTGCGCGGGCAGCTGCGAAGCCAAGTCGGAGACATGTAAGTTTCTAAGAGTTTGATATTTGATATTGATATTTAGGAAAATTAATTAAAAATTCGTTATTAGGTTGCGACAAAAGGAATAGTGCTGGCGACGATAGTAATGATAGTAATGATCCCAATGATTATATTTAAATACATAATTTACCCATGTACATTTTTAGTCAGCGAGAAGATCAAGCGAATGCACATGCTGGCCGCAGAACATGGAATCAGCGAGGAACGCCTCTCGCAGATCAGCAAGAAGACGGGGCTTTCGGAGGAACAGATGGCCGAAAAGGCAGAGGCATGTAAGTACATCTACGGCTCGAATTCTTTCCTCCCTTTGTGGTTCCTTTAAATCTGAATTCATTTCTAGACATGAAGAAAAGAGGATATTCCCCTTCCACAACCGTCTCTGGTAGTAGCCCACAAAAGGACGCCTGCCCGACTTGCAAGTGCTCGGATAAGGAGCAGGCTGAGCGCAAGCAGTGCTACAGGCTCTCCATCAGGCGCTGGGCGCCGGGGGATGGCTGCATCTACTGTCCATGCTGTTGCACCCAGGGCCGTCCGATGATTAAGGCCGCCTCAGAGATCGTGACCACCAAATGCTGTGCCGCCTGGATTGTGGTCTGCTGGCCGTTGTGCCTGCTGCCCTGCCTGGACTCCTCGGATAACAAGGAGTATCTATACTGCTCGAGCTGTAATGCCTTTCTGGGCATTTACAATCGTGAAAAACGTTGCATCAGGCCCAGCAAGGAGTTCGTGACCTGTTGCAGCGCTGCCACGCCACCGCCAAAATAGCCGCGACAAAGCCCTTGTATTATGGTATTTAAAATTTTTCGTATCCCAATGAAGTGGAGGAATCTTTGCCCCAAGTTTACACCTATTACTTTTTACGAAATAAGAAAAATAAAATTAGACAACTTCTACGGGGAATAACTAACATTTATTTATTATTTATGAAATAATTAAATTTGCCAAAGAAGATCTTTAAATTCGCATAAGGAAATTCGTTTCTTAAAGCCTTTACCCAAGGTTCCTTTGGCGCCCTTATCTCGCTCGCAAATGTCAGAGTGAAGAGGTTCAAACGAAGTCCTACTTGAATTTTAACGAGGTCCTGTTACAGGCAGCAGCGGCGCTATAGCAGTATCCTGCTAGCAGAGAACTGTTAGCGCACGGTCCTAAGCTGGTAACTAAAATGAGATTAGCGGTGTTAAGGCGATGCTGTTATCCCTTTTTAGGGCGCGCGGCGCAAGGATAATTAGTTTTGTCTGCTTTTTGTTTGACAGTTGCTTAGGCCAAGAATTTACAAGGTTTTCACAAACCGAAAAAAAAAACGATTAAGCGTGGGCAAGCTGTTGTTGAGCTTGCAATTTGTTTTCCATTTGGTTTACTCTGAAGGTTGCTGTTATCCTTGTTCCTTTTGAGTTTGTACGGGAAAATTAGGGCGTTCTTTCTTGATAATTGATGCCTAATTGTTTTTAGGTTTATGTAAGAATATTTTCTTGGTTATTAATTGATTATTATTTATATTTAATTTAACTTTCAACCTCACAAATGTTAGCTAGGCTTCAATTCCAAAGGTAACTAAAATTGCCAGGCGTTGATTTATTGGCTTCCCTCGCTACGTAATCATTGTCTATTGTCCTGGCACACTGCAAGGCAATTACCTGTCACCTGACATCGAGTGACGAAAGCCTCAACCCAGTTTCCGGGCCGAAGTGTCAACGTCTCCGTGGTCAATGCACCGCGGTGCATGGGCACGTGACCTGCGAACTGTTTGCGCCACAGCACCATCTACACCCGCACGCGTCGATGTCCTTGTGCGTCCTTTCAAGTGACCTGCGCTAAAAATAGACGCCCCAGCCTCCTCCTCTTGACCCCCTTCTTCCCACCCTCCTCCGGCTGCTCCTTTTGTTGCTATTGCGTTGGCTGGGCTATAAAAGTATGTAGTTACTGCATCCAGTATACAGTGCAATGACAGCCAGCGGGGCAAGCTGCCAGCAGCAGAAGGAGCCTCTGGGAGGGGGTTGGGGCAGCAACCGATGGCGCGCACAAGGATGACAATTTAAGGTTCCTTCGTGCCCTTCTCCGACTCGATCTTTCCTTTTCCCCCCATTAGTTTCATACTAAGCAGAGAGAGAAAAGTCAGCCATAGTAAATTTACTTATTATAAGTATTTATTATTATAACTATTAAATGAAGATTATAGTCAGTGCATTTAAAATTACAACAGTTTATGAGTTTAAAAAATGTATTTCGTTCAAGGGATTGTTAAAATATTTCAAGGGATATTAATCCAAGCAAATATGTAAATAATAATAATAATAATAATAAGAATAATAATCCAACCTTTCATGGAATATTGAAAATCAATCTTCTCAAGAAAAAGTCCCTTAATTTATGCTTAATATATATTATTCTAATAGCCATTTTTTCTCGGTGCCTCAAACTCAGTTGAGCTCAACTCAATCTGGGGCCACCTTCCGGCTTTGGCTTCCTTTCATGTATTTTGGCCATTTGTCAAAAGTTTGCTTTTTTGCTCCTCTTTATCTGGTCGGTCTCTTGATGTGTGCATAGAAATAGTATATAGATTTAAATGGGTGTTGGCACTCTGGCCAGTTCAGTTGAGCAGAAAGTTAAGCGTTGTCTAAATCTGCTCTTTTTGGGGGGAAAATGGGGGAAAAGTTACGTTGATTGTCGCCAGGGGCCGGATATCAATGGACAGATACGAAGACCGGGGACTGCATCTCAATGGAACGATTCAAAGTGGCATTTACCTGGTGATTAGGCTGTCATTTTATCGCAAACTCACCGCTTTACCCATTAAAGGTCAGTGTGAATGTTGTCTCTAGGATTGTTCTAGGCTGCTCTTTGCAGTTTCGGTGCCTTGATTACAGGAGTCTGTTACTAACATAGTCAGCAGCAGCATTAAAGTTCTGCCAAAAGTCGCTCCTTTATAAGCTCTCTTTGGGTGTTAATGTTTAGGAAAATAAATTTTAGAATACTAAAATATAAATATTCAAAGTCTATTGGGTTTAATTGTTTGAGTTCTTATTATTATTTTTTTTTTT
>JAEIHY010016412.1:0-59189 GCA_018904565.1 Drosophila tsacasi
CATGAAGGGGAAAACGAACGAAGCAAAAGACGCTCAGAGAACTTGATGGAAAAGTGGGTGCCCAAGAAAAACGGCATTAAGAAGCCAGGGCCGTAGCTCGTGCTGCGCTTTCCTCAACCCCTCACCGATCCCTCAGCTGCGACGTTTTTCGTTTTCCATGCACTGAAACACATAAAGTATTTCCTATATTTTTGACTTACAAAGAAGTACGAAGAAGGAGTGGTAGAAATATATTTATTGTACTAATTTATTACTCTTATTTTTAGTTCATATACCGAAGGCAATTGTGAGAAATCCTTTTAAAAATCGAAATCTTTGCATTCAAAGGATAATTATTTGTTTTCTGTACACTCTGTCAGCATCGTACGCGACATGAGCATACGAATTATAAATGCACACACACACGTGACGGGGGAAAGCCCCTCCCCTCCGACGGCAAACATCTCTCGCTTTACTTCTCACCTCAGACATGGTTCCCTGACTTTCGGGAAAATCGCATATGCACACAGGGGCGATGGAAAACGAGGGAGAAGGTGTGGAAAAAGCTACACGAAAATTATTAATTTCCCAGCGCAACTTAAAATTGCAACAAGCTGAAGGTGCCGTGAGACGTTCGTATTTTATTGGTTTCTTTTTCTCTCGCTCCGCAGCGTTTTTTTCGGGGACGGAAAAGCTGGAAAAGTTGGGTTCTCCCCCCAGCTGCAGCAGCAGCTGTTGCTTTTCCTCTAAGTAAATGTTAATTTTTGTTAGCCAAGAAAAGAAAAACTCAAAGCGATAACTTTTTAAATTGCATATTATTTTTTTATGGCAAGACTCAACGCCCAACCTCCGCCTTCCGCTTTCCGCTCCACCTGTTTTTTGTGGTTGCACTTTGCGGATTAGGTTGCCTGAAAATCGGGGCAATGAGGGGATGTTTACTTTCGGTTAATACTAATTTTCGGAAGGGGATTTTGTCTGGCAAAGGCTTTGCTTTAAGTACTTAATGCCTCGGAGTTAAATGCAAATTCATTTACTATGTACTTGAATTTCTGTATATGCATTTATCTGCATTTATATACACATAAGTTATATGATAAATAGTTTGATAGATTTGATAAAAATCTAAACAGAATGAGAGTCGAACGAGGCTGTTAAATTATTGACATTTAATACATCTTCAGGTTAAACTTTAAAGAAATTTAAAATCTTATGAGTCCCTGAAAAGTAATTAAAATTACACATACAATTGGAGAATAGCCACACTAGCTTAGTGAGCCAGTTTTTTCCTTATAAATCGGAAACTCTCCTTATTCGGCATCCGAAATTGCGTATAATTCACTTAGGCTCCGGTCCTTTAATCACTTGAAATTCTCGTGCACTCCGGAGTTCACCGCCAAACACCGGGCAGGCAGAAGCAGCAGGAGCCCCCGGGGAAACCGCAAGTCCATAGAGTTTCGGGGGCGGAGGTTCTGGGAAGCGCTGCCATTTGCGGTCAGGACACTCTGACGCTTCGGAGAAGTTTACGTGTATTGATAACCGACAAAGGAGCGCCGTTTTAGGGCATCAACGGGAGGATGAGCCAAAGACCAGAGCAAGGAGGGCCCTTAGCTATGGATTCGTGTTGATTTTACGACACCCACAAGTGTGCCGCAAGCCATAAAGTAACCAAATGCCACGCAAGTACGCACATTCAGAAAGTGGGACTCACTTGGGAAAAATGTTTGTCAGGTTCAAATTGATTTTAGATCTATTTAACAATGTTAAGTACAAGTTCTAAATAATAAAACATAACTTTCTGCAGAAAAAATAGCAAAGAAGCCTAACATTTGTGAGACTTTAAATCAAAATTATAGTGCAAGTTCAAAGTGACTTTTGACGACATTTTCAAATTTAGAAGATTATTTTTTAAAGTGCACCCACACAAAGAGAACAAGTGAAAAGGGCATTCCCGAGTAACCAGGACATCCCCTGGTGAATTCCTGGGCCCCAGAGCTGGACTGGGACCCGGCATTTGTGTCGCTTTATTAAAAATTAATTTACTTTTCATTTGCAGTTTATTGCACTTGGCACTGACACAATCATTGCAGCTGCTCCACGGGCTCCGGCGGCCCCGCTAATCCAGCGCCCCCGTCTAAGAGCACGTTTCTCTTAAATAATAAGGAGCTTTGCCACTCACACTTGGTACACTTACACGTATTAAAAAGCCATTTCGTTGGCCATGTTTGATGGCCTTTGACATCGTCTGCGTGTGCGTTTCTCTTTAAGTGTTCAAAGTCTTGGCTTAGGTGGGTGTGTGCGTGTGTGCGAGGGAGCTCGGTCTCTGTTTTATTTTATGCCAAGCCATATTACGCATACGCCGTATGTGGCCACCTCTTGCCCGGGCAATAAAAATTCAATTTGATGTTTAAATTGAAAACTTTGAGCGTAATTTATATGGTCATGAATGCGGCATGCTAACCAAATGGAAAGTCTAGGGATACCTGGAAATGGAGTTTCATATAATCAGGCCAGAGTTGAAGTACTCGTACATTAGATCGAACTATATCCCCTTCTGTGGCCTTAAATTCCGAGCTTTTTGAATTGGAAATTTCCTAAAGTGATTCGTTTTGATAGATTTCCTGAAATATATCAACTTCTGCTTCACTATTTAATTGAAAGTTAAATTGAGATATTGATTCTTGGTCAAATTTCACTCATTGCTGCCAGAGAAACAAAAAACCTATACAGAATACTTAACTTGTTATTTCGCTCTGGAGAATTTTATTAAAACTAAATTTGAGGCGAAACGAGAACTTCAATGAGAATTGTCCTCTTGGCCGTTAGTATCCAAAGCTTTATGAGCACTCTATGTCAGTTCCAAGGCTGCTGGTTCACCTCTTGCACCCACCCACCCACACCGACTCCCTGCAGCTTGGCTCCGCCCACCAGAAAATCTGGCGACGCGTCGTCTACAAATACAGACAGAGAAAAGGGAGCGGGCGAGCAATGGTTTTGGTGCAACACCCACAGGCGACTGACATTTCATAATTTTTGGCCAGAAAAATCAAAAGACAAACGGCAAAATTTTTGGCCCGACTCGACTCAGTTACTTTGTTATGCCAAAAAATTTGCCTACAACTTTTCGTACACCTCCCCAGCGGCTCCCACCCGGCCGGCAGCCGTACCAACGAGACAATGGCGAAAAAAGTTAATTTGGCAGCAAAAATTCAAACAACCAGACGGAGCGGACACTTTAAATAGCCCAAAACAAAGCGGGCGAGCACTGCGTCATACTTTTGGGCGTAGCTCGTCGGCATTTTGGCAGGACGCCCACCACGCCGCTTGTTTGTGCTATTTCGTGGGCTTTTCGGATTGTTTCGGGCTGTTTTGGGTTTGTTGCCTCTTTCGTGGGCAAAAAGTTTACGACTTTTCTTGTTTGCCGAATTGTGCAAATTAAATTTATGTGAGCTGAAGTTTTTTCACGCCTCTAATTGGAGTGCCAGTGGCCTGGTTATGGACAAACATCACAAGCAGCGCCAGCCGACCATACAACGTGGCGAATGCGCGATATTGGGCAAAACTTTTGAGATTTCTTTGAAAGAAACTTCTCAAGCGAGTGTGGGGGCGGAAGCCACTTATTGGCAAGTTTTATAGAATTTAAAACAAATAAGTAAACCAATTTTGTGTTGAATTTAATCAATTTATAAGGTTAATATTGCGACTACGCTCTAAGAGATCTTTATTTTCGTTGTTAAGCGGAAGCGGTTCTAAGCAAAAGTCGTGTAAAATACATAGTTAATTAATATTTTTATCAATTCTAAATTTTAGCAAAACATTATATTTTCTGACAGTACATTTTTCGCGGAACATGCCTCAATATTTAGCTGAGTTTTCTGGAGAGAGTTACCAGAAACTTTAATGAATCGAATATACAAATGTAAGTCTTAATTTAATTTTATTTAAATTCTTTCCTTCCAGTGGCCCTGAAATGCTAGTGGCCTTCCACTCCAGCCCATTTTCTGCGCCCTTGCAGCAGGGTATCCCAAATCGGGGCTTTGAACTGGACGTGGACATACTTTTTACCGACTCCGATTCGTTTGACTTTGCTCAAGGTACCAAAAACCTCTGCGAATTCCATGTTAATGCCTCGAATCCAGGTAAGAAAAACTACCATTAATTAATATAAATAATCCTATTTTATGACAATTAAGATGGAAACCAGGTGAAGTTGCAGCTGTGATCTTATTTGTTTGCAAATTGTAGTTTTTCATGTAAAATAATGTATGGTTAGGTATATAGGTTGAATCTTTATAAATTCAACACAAAAATGAGATATTTAAGGACAGAACATTGAGGCGTTCTTATTTATAGCTCAAATTATAAATGATTCTTGCTTAATTGCCAGAAAAACAAAAAAATGCTTCTTTTTCATGGAGTGTAATCGGAGAAGTTCGGGGAAGAAGGAGTCGCTGAGGTGCTCGTAATTTAATGGGAGTGAACGAAACTATATAGCTCGATTAGCCTTTGGCCCTAATCTGAGCAGACTAAATGAGATTTTAATTAAATTCAAGGCCAGACGAAGAAACCCCCACGGAAGCCAAAGCCCTAAGCCGGCCAAATGGCTTTTTAGGCTCGAGTTGATGTGGCCGCCGAAAAGAAAGTATGAGTAATTGCTTGGGCAGGAGATAATGCTTGAAACAAGTAAAAGAAAGTCGGCAAATCCCCATTGGGAATGGAAAATGGTAGCCGGAATGGGGAATTTATTGGATTTGGACTTAACTTCATTTTAATTATATAAATATCTAAGGAGAGAGATTTATTACATTATGGTTTATTTCTACTCTTATTCAATTACATGTAAATAGTACAGCTAAGCTTCAAAAGCGAATATTATAAGAAATTTATCAAATATAATGATCTCATGCATTTCACAAAATATATAATATATTTGCAATGACTTTAACAGTGATTGAGTGGAAAACATTTTTCAGAATAACACTCAGCTCCTCTCTGTGCCATTAATTAGTATTCCTCGTTATGTAAATATTCATCTTGAAGATGGGCTCTATTTTAAACTTGTTTTTCCCATGGCCCTTAGCCCCTCGCCTGAGCTCTTCCGCCCGGCTTCTGCTCCTAAGCTTTCCTCTTGGCTTGGTTTCTCCTGAAATTTCATGCTCCCCGGCCGGCAGTCAGCTGCATTTAATTGAAAAATTATTAAATGAAATTTCAGACTGCCCTTCTGCACCTCTGGATCCCCGAAACCCAGAAGCCCCGGAACTCTGGCGCTCGGGAGCCGCTCCATCAATTTAGTGCAGCGGCCGCAGCGGTGGCCAAAAGTAGGCAACGCCATGGCAGCCGCTAATGTTCATTAATTTGCACTTAATAACTTTTGAGTAGATTTTATTTTGCTGGCCAAACCAAAAACGCTGGGCATTTATTATTTTCTCCTACGCTTCTTTATCTTGCAAAAAAAGTAAGCGGAAAATTGAGAGAACTCCCATTTAAAATTAGTTTTTTGCTTGAGCTGGCAATTTCGGCGCATAAAAGTATAGGGAAAATCAACTCATTCTCTGTTTATTTTCCCTATTTCCTTTTCCCTACACAGCGGCTTTTCTATGGCCTGTTGTTGTGCTCATTAACTTTCCAGCTTATACATACATATACAATTTAGCAGTTGTTGTTTCTGTTTGTGCTTAATTTTTGACCGTTTAACTTTTGTGAAATGCCTTTCGTCCCCACCCCTCTGTCCCTCTCACTTCGGTGTGGCTTAATGCGTTGACTGGGAAATTGAGCAGATGTGTCTGCTATCATTAGGCGAAATTGTTGGGGAGGAAGAGCCCAGTCGGTGGCTATATCTATCATAGTTATAATCCATTCCAAGTACAAGGTGGCTGGGCTTTAATAGCGGAATTTCAGCAATAAACAGTGATATCTTAAAGCCTGAAACGAGTAAAAAAGCTAAGATAAATTTAGGAAATAGCATCGAATTTGATGGGTAATATTTCCCCTTAATTAATCAACAAAAACCAATAAAGAATTCATTAGATGGCGTCTGCCATCGATTAATACTTATCAAAAATAACAAATTGCATTCCGATAATGCAAACTGTGGCTGATATATCAAAAACGCCAAACACATTCCTTCAATTCGAGTTAAAATATTGCGGCGCGTTTAATTAGTGGAGCCCGTCCACAGTATGAAACATTTATTTATAATGGCCAAGTAGCCACACAAGGCGATTTTCCGGCTGGGCGGGGCCAGAAGGAGTTGGCTAACATTTCGGGCAAACAAAGCGCTATAATTGTTTTGTTATCGACGCACCCAAACACGCACCCCGGGAGCCACCCCAAGTATGGGTGGGGCAGCAGCATTGCGCGCTACAAATAAATTATTAGGGGGTGCAGCATGATTTTAATTAAAGTTTTAACGAAAACCAAATATTTATCGTTTCATTTTGCTTTCATTTGTTCGCTGTGTGTGTGGTTTTATACCCAGCACCGCTCCCGCTCTTTTTTGCCGCCGTTAAGCATGAGGATGCTGAATTCAATATGCATTTGTGTTTGAATATTTGAAAATATCAACAGGGGAACAGGGACAATTTATTATGTGCGGCAGAGGTCATGGCAAAGTTATACATAATCAGCAGCGGGCGCAGTGCCTCCTTCTGCGATAAGCAATGCAAGGAATGCCCCGGACCACGGGGCGTATGGTTAATAAACTGCAGATGCAAATGCTTTGTGTGCCGAAGCTCGCTCTCGTCGCTGATTGCGCAACAAAATCTGTTGCATATTTAATTCGGTTTGATTTGGCCATAACTTTTCCAATTAAGTTTAATTAAATGTGCAACTTTTCGACCAGTCGAAGCGAAGAAAAGCCTCTGGCTCTGCGGTGTGTGTGTGTAAGTGTGTCGATTTTAATTAAAATTTGTTTGCTTGTTTTACCCGCTGACAGCCCGCGTAAACTCTGCGTTTAAAGTATGTTTCGTCAATCGCACTCTCTCTTCTGGCCCTAACCAAAAGTTCTTTCGGGGAACTGATTGTCATAGCTGCCAATTGCCGAGCCAATTACATCCCAAAATGATTTCTCCGTCAGCCAGGCGTTATCCGACCCAATCAATATCCGATTCTGTCTGGATTCCCTAATTAGTGCTAATCAACTTCAGCCAAACATCCCTCGTGCAATACCCGTCCACAAATGCGGAAAAACTTCATCGTGCGAACATTTGACATGTCCATCGGCATGGCAACTGGTTCCCTCGCATCCACAGAATGATAATTCCGCCAATCTGAGTCGGGTAATAAATTATCCCGTATGAATCGCTGTAAGATTCGCCTCAGATCATTTATGCCAACTAAGCAGGCACAAGCGGAATACACAAACACCGATGGGGACCTGGGGGAAAATGGATGAGAGCGGGGGATGCGAATCGCAGATGCTGGAAATTTATGGCTGTGCAAACGGAGAAACATTTCCGGTTTACGACTTGCCCTATGGCCTCTACAATCTGAAATTTACAAAAATAGGAAACAAATTTATTTTTTTTTAATATTTATTTATATTTAAAGTATGATTTTGGATTTTTGTAGTATATAAGATTTTTTTGTATAACCTTTTGAATATTAAATATATAAATATTGAATATATAAAATATACTGACTTCACTATGTTTTTTCTGACTCTATTAATGTTATTATAATTAATATGTTATTCGTTCTTCTACGGATATACGCAATATTTTCATGATTCCTCACTTTCCCTTCTCTGTAAATTAAATACCTAATTGAAATCCCTTTCAAATTCCCTCATTTTCCCTTATTAGGCAGTCAATGTTACAATCTTGTGTCTTCGATTGTCAATTCAGCAGAAGTTATTTTGACGTTTTACTTTTCATTGATTAACGGATTAAGTGCTGATGACAAAGATGGGGAAAAACCTCAAGTATGCCTCACTGAAACACAAGTTTCTCGGGAGCCCCAGCCAACTTGCTCAAACCTTTTTTACAGCGCCGTTCTCAGCTGTTGTTACACCTAAAGTTTCGTAAAGTTTTTCTGCAAACTTTAAACAAAACCTTTTAATTTTCCTGCCTTCCTTCGCTCTCCTCTTTCTTTCGGCACGTTTGTGGAAATTTTCCTTTTTAATTTCATAAAGTCAACAGACGAAAACAAAGAAAGGGAAAGCAAACAATGAAGCGTGGAGAGCGGGCAAAGACAATGGAATTTATATTTAATATATTGGCGGGTGGAGTTTCGTCTCGTTGTAGTATGTAAAATTATAGGTATCCTGAGAAATTATGTGGGGAAGGTGAATGAAAAGAGGGTTTTATAAATTAAAGAACACGAATTTCCACCAAGCGGTTTTATTAAAATAAATAGTTGAGTTCTTTTAAGTAGCAAATAATGCACTGAAGACTTGTCTTTAATTTCATTTGTTTCCAGATGCTCAAGCTAAACATTTTTGAATTGTTTTTAAATATTTGTATTTATTTTCTTTTTAGTTCATCTAAACTGTTGACAATATATTGTGAAACTATTCATAGAGATTGATAGATTCACAGAATGTCCAACAGTTATAGTTTAATGTGGTTTTCCGATACGTCTGTAAGCCAAGCACATTAAAGTGGTCGATAGGGGCTTTATTCCTCCATAGAGGGGTGAATATCCAACCGGAGGGAACTGCGATGCTATAGAATCCGGCGAATATTTGCTGTTTAGTTTGCTTATTGAGTTGCAATTTTGTTTGCAATCAGCGGATGGCAAGAGGAAGCAATTGGAAACAACAACTGGAAGGGCAAAGGGATGCAACGGGGGAGGAAATGATTGGCAAACAACAAATTAGCATATTTGCACATAACAGCACATTTTATTTGCACTCTAGTGTGGGTGTGCACTGGAATATGTGCGCCCTTATGTAATATCAATATTTAAACGTGAATTTGTCAACGAAAGGCAAAATTCTAGCACTTTTCTATTAACTGCGTGCCATTTTTTGTGGGATTTGATTGTTAGACAAATATTGAAAATATGGCAGCTTGTTTGTTCACAAATTTATTGCGATGAGCAGCGATTTGCCGGGCGTTTGTTTTAAAGAGCACAAATCAATTTTATGTGCCACAGCTCGGGCTTATCTAAGACCTTCAGCATTAATTGTCTGAAAGCTTTGGCAACTTAATTTTCCATGGAAATTAATTATTAGGGCAAACACACAAAATACGGCATTTCCCATTGGGGACATGGGGCATGCCCCTGCATATATTTATTAAGTCACTTTCTGCCGCCAGCTGAAAATTTTGTAAATTCGGTCCGGACCGCGCACAAAAACATAATTAACTTGCTCGATGTGGTGCGGACTCGTATGACCAGCAAATGTGTGGCAAAAGTGGCACTGGGGGCAAAAGAATTTATGTTTTTGTTTGTTTCTCATTTACTATTTATTACGTTTAATTTACTTTGTTGGCCGGACCAATCATATTTCGCAATTTGGTCCGGGCCGTTGCACTAATTTCGGTTATCGGTCAATTTGGGAAATATTTAGTGTGGTTCAGTTGTTTACGGAGGAACATACTCTGCGTTAAATTCTGATAATCTTATTGAAAATGTATTATTTTGATTAGATATCCTGTTTTGTAAGCTTAAATCTATTCAGATTGACAGTTTATTGTATATATCATTTTGGAGAGGTCGTAACCTGCTTTAGTTGCAAAAGTTTTTCATAATAATAAACTTAATATATGTACATATTTCTCTCTGATTTTCTGCATTAGATTTATGAAAATTCAATCTTCTAAAGGAATATTAAGGTGTTCTTTGCGACCAAGTAGAATTTTTAAAAAAACTAATCCTTTGTTTTATTGACAAATTAATAGAAAACCAAAATAAGTAAAGCAGGTGATAAGTTCTGGAGGCAAACGATAATTTGCAGAGATAAATGTATGAAAAAAACTCTACAAAATCGGGCGTATTTATCAATTTAATGTTTAACGACCATTAGGCTTATGGCGATTTACTGGCAGTTCAACGAAAACCAATCCAGGGCCATCAAATATGCGTGACAATCCATTAAGTGATATCTGCGAATGTATACGGCATGGTGCGGCATCCACTTGCATTTTAAATGGCACAGGATGGAAATAGTTGCCCGATTTGAGCTCGGTTTTGGGCCTGGCTAATTGTTTGAATGTGTTAAATGTAATGCAGCATAAAATGAAAATAAACAGGCCAGGCATAGCTGGGAGACTCGGCATGGGAAGATACAGAACACACATACGCATAACAGCCTGCAGGGAAAATTCTATTTAATTTGCGCCCGGGTTTGGCCCGCAAATCGAAAAACAACAACAGCAGCGGCAATAAACAATCAGCGAGGAAAAGGGCATGAATGGAAATGGAAATGCTACTCAATCAGCAATAGTTAGGTGTTCCAGGGCCCCGTTCTGGCCCTCTCCCTGCCCCTTTGGGCAATCAATAAGAGTAACACCCCATAATTTAATGCCCCAAATGTGTTGCGACTACATTTTGCGGTTTTTGGCCGAGAGGAAAAAATACAAAAGCCACCAAGTAACCGTTACCATCATTTCGCCACCGCCGGCGGCCCAAATGCACTCTAATAATAAATCGCAAAATAACAATTTTATTGCCAGCGCTTGCGGTTTCACCTGTACCTGGTCCTGGTCCTGGTCCTGGACCAGTATACGCAGGCCCTTCTCCGCACACAAACACACCTGTCTGCCCAGTGTTGCCACTCGATAGTCGCACTTTACGGCCAGCTGATAAGCATATTATTATTATTGCTGCTATTACGCACCCACACAGCACTGGCTTGAATTATTCCGAGTGTGTGTGTGGGATATATAGCAGTATAGCCCATAGGTATACCCATATATGGCCGAAGGAACACTTATTGTTGCATGGCCCACGCAGTCAGCGTAAATGTGTCGAAGCGAAATTTATTACTACGAACTGTAGCCAGCGGAAGTTAGAGGTGTGCTCGTGAAATAGTTTGCATTGTCTATACAAAACATTAGAAAATAATGCCTAAACAGGCTAAAATATTTAAGCGTACAAATTATTTCTTGGGTTGATATTTATTTATGTCTGAATGGACCGTCCGGCTCGAAGGACCTACAAGTGGCGTGCACTTGGATGGCACTGTCGCCTATTACTAGATTACCAACGATCACTTATATCTCTTGTTTTATTTAGACAGATATAAACAGAGCCTACTTACCACTGTTTAGCGTTCAAACTAACACTCACTTATTTAACCCGATGTCGTTCCTTGTTCAGGATTTCATTCAAACAATTCAACTGATCCCTTTTACGTTTAAAATTTCATAGTGCTAAAATTGCAAAAATATATATCCCAATGCGCCAAGTCCTTTTCTTTTTTCCCAGATTCCATCTCTAGATGTGACTGCTCCCGGCCATCTGTTAACTAATTCACATGCCATGGCAGGAATGGCCAATGATTACATTTCATGTGCCATATGCAGGGCTCTGCTCGCACACACTCCCATACGGGGCCCTTGTGCACACCTCTATCCACACCCAGGCCCGACCATACCTATGTATCTGAATGTACATATATGAATCTCTCATGTGCGGAGTTTTCGATTATTTTGAGAATTTTAGTTGATATGTGAAATCACAATTCCCCAGCGAGTTAAAAAATGTTATTGAGATTTCTGCTGACAGTTTCGACTGCAAATTTAATGAGCGTTCACTTCGGTTGAGCCACTCCGCACCGAAGGGCCTGCAAAGCCGTACACTCATGCATTTGAAATATGAGTTAAATTTGATTTGTATATGTCAAACGACAGAAATGAAATGAACAATGGATTTGAGGTTTTCGAAACAATGTTTTTATTATTCTTTGCCAGGCCTCTGTCCCCTTCGCCATGCCCAATGTGTAGGCAACACTTTTTTAAACTCCCATTGAGGTTGCGCTGCTCTGAAGGAGCAGCTCATGTTTAAAGGCCACTTTACTTTTATATGCCACAACCAGCGAAATGTGACAATAAAAATCTCATAAAACCGTATTACTTAGCTAGCACTCACACACATTTCGAAAACGCCGGAAAAATAATACAACGCGACGGCGTACACTTGACAAACTTCAGGGTCTAAAATTTTGTAAAATACAAAATTGCAGGTGAAGGGAATACATGAAACCGGTGCTAAGAAGAAACACTAAAAGGTATCATTTTCAAGGTGAAATTATGTAGAAATTTTGAAAGACGAGCTCTTATTCTGATTTAGTTTTCCGAAATCCTTTTAATTAGTATTATTTTCTGAGTATTTGCCAACTTGTACTCCTGAGACAGGGAAACACCAATAATAGAATAATCATTACCCATGTAACTATTGATTTCTTACCAATAATAGGCCACAAATTCAACCCAAGGAAACATTATACAAGAGTACAATTTCGGGAAAGTTAAGAATTAACCACATTTTGTAAATGTGTACTCGAGCAAGGGAGCCAGCAGGGATCTTTAACTTCTGCGTTCTGCCACCCAAAAAAACGGAGCCCAACGGGCCGACAACTTTTGCCTTGTGGCAGCTGCAGCAACTTTTCCCTTCTGTCTGCCACTCGATGCGGCACGGCACACATCAAAAGTCCCCGGTCCCCCCTTCGCTGGTAAGTTGGAAAAGCTGTCGCAGCGGCTAGAATCGACGCAGGTGTTATCATCGATACCGTTGACGATTGTTTCCTTTATATCGACTGGCACTTCAGCCAGCCGCCTCGCCTTTCCCATTTCCCCCACCGGCTTTTCCTCCCGGCTGGCGCATTGCTACGAAACGTGGCGACTTTTGCCAATTGAAACGCCGAGTAGATGTTGCCTTTGCCTTCGCTCCTCCGCTTTATTGCGGCAGTGTTTTGCTCCCGTTGCCTTTTTTAATTTGTCACTTGAATCAAAAGTTCCAAAGTTGTCCCGGGCCGAAACTCTGTAGCTCTGGGTTTTGGTTTCCACTCCGCGTTGTTAGCCTGGCTCGTTTCGCCGCTTCTTTGTTGCCTCTTCCCTTTGGCAACTTTAATTAAAGCCGAGTGCCGGAATTGCAACATTAGGCAGCTTGAGGGAGCTTTAACATTGTATTCGTAGCCAGTGTTTCACAAAGTTGCCTCTGAGGATGAAGTGCTGCAGAATAAGCTAAAATATAAAGGACAGAACTTACAAATTTAAGGAATCTGAATTGAGAAAATCCTGCATTTCAGACATATTTTCCCATACATTATCAGAGCTAACTACATGGAATGCCAGAAGTAAAACAAAGCGAGAAGTCGCTCCACCAGCCACAGATTGTAAATTAACCCAAATCGCGTGTAAGCCGTTTGTCATACAACGTTCTGAGGACATATTAAAACGCTCCGAGAAGGACGAGTGACTCGGCGCAGCAGCATACATAAATATCTATATCATACTTATATGCGGATATGAATATTATAATCTCCGCCCCGCACTCACCCCTATTTTTTCCGCTCTTTACAGATGATGTGCTATTCTCGCGTCGCGGCCGCATGGGACGCATTGTGAGTCCGCGTCACACGCTTCCGCCGAATACGACATGCACGTACCACTTCCACGGATATCCTGGTGACCTGATTTGGTTATCGTTCACCAGCTACAATCTGCAGATCCTGCAGCAGGCGATACACGACAACAATACGCTGGGACGGGTGAGTTGAGTTGGCTTCGCTTCGGTTTGGTTCGGTTGTGCTGGGCTGGCTTCAGTGTTTCCACCGTAAAATGTGGGGGTGGTCATAATGCACTTGGAAAAACAAATGGTTCTATGTCCGATATTATTAACAGGAAGAATCCCTGAGGGTGATTATTTATACATTTTTAATTTGCATCTTACAATTTTTTAGGTTACTTGCAGGCAGAAAGACCACTGCTTCTCATATACAAGATATTTCCTACTATAAACTCATCGTACAGCAAATCGATTTTATACTCTCCAAAAATGTATTTGCTGATACTTATATCGATTTTTTCTGTAACTCACATAAGTGTGAACGCCTAGAACTCATTAATAGTATAGAACCTATTTTGTTTTTTCCTCCGTGTAGCCGTTATGCTGCTTTTATAGTTAACCGTTTACATAAATGAATAAAGTGAATGCCAGGCGAAGGATAGAGGTGGTGGCAGGAGCTGGGTGGGTGGTTTCTGGTGGCTTAAACAGTTTGCCGCTTGCATTGTCCCTTAAATGCATTGCGTCTACGCCAGCGGCGTCGCCTCCACATTCCATTCATTGTCTTTGGCGCTCTCCCACTCCCCGTAGATATCTCCGCATCCTTCCAGATGTTTTGCTATTAGTGCCAGTCGGTCGACACTTTGTCTCTGCTGGCCAATTAAAAATGCAGCCATAGAAATGCAACATATAAAATATATAATTAAGTGAAAGCTAACGCAACTCCTAACGAGACATTTTTGAGTCTGAAGTCTGCCCGCCGGCACAGCATCTGCGTCAAAATGCGACGACACTGGCGACGGCAAAAAGGGACCATAATAATGTCCTGCCCTCTCTTTCGGAGCTCAGCTATTTGTCTCTTTCTTGTTTGCACAGCAAAAATAAAACAAAGAAAGATTTTTCAATGGGATTTTACCCTATGCTTTAAAACGTTTGAGAACAGGTATAAAACATCAAATCAAATGGTAACATAACTTAAATTTGTAAGGATATGTAACTGTATAAATATTACAAATAATATTAGTGCAAATACTCTGTCCTATTAATACAATGTTAATGTTAATTTCTCTACGATCTACTTAAAATATATACCGAATGGTCTAAAAGAAGGCACTTTTGCAAAAACTTTATAACTCTTAAATCTAATCTACAATTTACAAAAATTCACCTCGAGCTTCTAGTTTCCTCGTCCAAAAATAAATATTAGTTTAATAGACAATGGAGATTAACTTTTGCACAGTGTGCTCATCATAGTGGCGTGTGCATTTTAAATGTTCGTTGTCGCCTGCCTAACGGTCCGTGAATTGTGTCAAGGTAGAATGTTGAGTTCGCCTGGACCAGCGACGATAGCGCGTAATGTCGGGTCAGCGGGCGCCCCAAAGGATGAAGTGCCGCCCCAACCCCCCTGTGCCCAGATAACTGAATGGTCATTTAGGCTAGGCCAGGCGAAAGTTCATTTGAGGCGGAGGTTGCAGGTTCTGCGACAAGCGCCATGATTTATGTTAAGGAGCCGTGATTTATCCTCAAGATATGGACGGAATAAAGCAGCAAGGGAAGTTAGGAGGAGAAACAATAAGGGAAATGAGTTTACTTTATTGTTCACATCTATATTTTGTTATATTAATACTTCTGATGGATGCAGCACTTTGGTATTTAAAGTACATATATTATATCGGAGCAAGTGAAATATTATTTGGAAATCGTTAAAAATATGTGTATCTGTATGTAATAAGTGTTTTAACAATATGGACTCAATTATATCTAGTTGTTAATAAATTCATTATCTACCCCTTACCACATGAAGCGAATCAAGATAATTATTAAAATTGTATTAGCAAACTTTAGCAATTTTCATCTGGCCTTTCTCTAAGTCCGTTAGCATTGAAGGGGAATCTAAAGAGTTACGGAAGGATCAAAATTGGTCTATCCGGCTCGAAGGACTAAAGAAGAAATTGAATTTTATTTTGCAATATATGAACTTTAAAAAAGCTACATGCCAACTTTAATTTACATATCGTCGCAAAATGTACTCATATATCTTCATACACCGCTCTCTATATCTATAAATAACATTGTTCGCTCTGACATATTTCAATTGTTAAATCATATCGTTGTTAATATTTTGATTATAAACATATTCTACCTGCCATAATATCCAGCCATAGTTTCAGTGCTTACGTATTCCCCCTTTTCAAAGTTTTCCTTAATTTCAAGCAATAACAGCCCAGTGAACAAAGTGGCTTTAAAGTGACAAGTCGCTAAGTTCAAACTCTTGTCGAGTTCTAAAGCTGCTGGCCCAAGTGCTCGAAACTTGCCAACAATTCCTGCATTTACGGCACGGCCCAAAGATCATAGAGCACAACAGGGGCTGGGTATACTGGGAGGTGATATGGAACGATTCGGGGGACATGTCAACGCTTGGCGTGGTCTCATAAATGTCGTCGCATTACAAGTATTTCCAACAATTCTCTGCAGCCACACTCCAATCTATCCCGCACCCTGCATTGTTGTTATTTTTTCGTTTTGTCGGCGAGTTTTAACTTTGCTTCTTAATTTAAAAAGTTTGTTTTGCCCCGCTTTCTGTTGTGTATGTGTGTATGTTTGCTTTTATATTTTTCATTCGGTTCTTTTTCATTTTAGAAAATTCGCATTCACTTGTTTGTGAGCATGTTGTTGGCTCCACACTACCCCCAAAACGACATCGCCCACGTTCCGATGACTTCAGTTCAGCTCCCCAGTACCTGCTGCTGTTGTTTTTGTCACTTTTCCCTGGCTGTTACAAAATTCATGAACTGTTTTTGCCGTTTCCACTCTCGTCCACCCACCACCCACCACCCACACCCACCGCCCGCCGGAGTCGCCCGTTTTGTGTTTTATTTTACACATATTTTTGTTCTGTCACTTTTTATTGTACTCCCGTTTGTAGTCGCTAAAGAGTGGGAAGCTGGGCGTACAGTGAGAAAATAGAAAAAGGACTTACGTCCCCGTAGAGAAAGACCAGTAACTGCAAGTGCACTTGTATTCTGACAAACGATATTGATTTTCGTGGATTCAAGTCAAGTTTATATAGACCTTGTTATGAATATAAGTAAAATTCCCTGGCTGAATGACAAAATATGTAGAACTCAAGAATCTTAATAAATTATAAAAAAAGCTTTTAAAGCCGCTAAAAATGTATATACAATTTTTTGAGATAAAAAATTGATATAATACATATGTTGTATTACTCCTTACTAAGTTCAAAAAACATGCATATGAAATAAAGTATTATAAAGATTAAATATTCAAATTCCAGAATCCTCTTGCAAGACTTTTTTTCCGTGCAGAAAATGGCTGAGTGGGCGGTGGGTGTACGTGTGTTCAGTAGGTGTTACTGCAAAGTTGTTTTGCTTTATTTCGCTNCCCATATTTTTTGCTTCCTTCTCGCTTTTTGTTTATTTGTGTGCTGCTGGCAGCTTTTCATTTTTAGCAATTTAAAGTGTAGGTGAGGCAACTGCAATTGACACGGACAGAGGGAGCATCCTGCGCGGGGGGCGTAGCCCCGAAACGGAAGAGACAATTGTGTGGGTGTTTGCTGAGAGTTCAGTTACCATTTATCTGCTCCCGTTTTTATTTATTTATTATTTTTCTCTTCGCCACAATGGGGTTACCAAATTAATTGGCACCAGAATTTCACAAAGACGCGGGGAATGTGTCTGCCAAAAATAAATTAGATGCCTCTCTTTCATACGGAGTGCACGTCTAGACGGAGGACGACCTTGAGCGTTTGAAAGTCTGTTTGTAATTTATCTGATTAGGCGACAGGTGAAAAGTTACCGCCGCCTGCCCTTCGTCCCGAGTCCCGATGAGATGTCTTCAGGAATGTGTGAAAGTAATCAAGGTGCAGCACGTGTGGTATGCCTTTATGTGTGGCCGTTATTGGTGTGGTCTGTGTTGTCTGTGGAATTTATTAAAATGGAAAGCAGCGAAAGTGATGGGGATCTGGGGTTTTCAGGAATTTAATATTATGCACAGAAGCTCAGAGAGTTGTGGATGCCCAGCCATTTGGAGGTCAAATTTGAAAGGTAGAGAAAGAAGAAAAATTATTTAATAAATTCGTTAAAATTCAACTTTTTATTTACAGCATTTATAGAAGCAAATGAAAATATACAATATTTGTTTAATCAAATATTGTGCTACATTTATAGTGAGAATTTAACATAAAACACTTATAACTTGCGGTAGTTAAATTTGGTTCCAAATCAGACAAATTAAAAGGACTAGGTACCCGGGCTTAAATAGCTGTCAGTTAGTTTTCCGGGCCGACACTTCGAGCCAGACCCGGGAGTCTGTTACTTCGGCTCCTTCTGTCAAGCCACAGCTGTTTGCAACTGTCTTTTTCATTATTAACACAGTCAACAATAATCAGGGCCTAGGAATGGCATAGTGCGGAGTGCGAGGGGAACATAAACATAGTCAGCCAAGGAGGCGTCTCGGAAAAATATTTAATGCCGGCAAACAACAACAAGGAGACTCTCCGAAGAATGTAAAGACTGCAGGGGATGGGACAGGGGTTTTGCACGCGGGACGGGGGACGGGGGAAACGGGACAGTGACAAACGACAAATAACTCACACTTGGAACTGTTTGAATATGACATGTGACAAAGGACGGAAGAGGGGAAACTAACAAAGGAGAAAGCAACCAGCCATAGGGAAAGCGTGAAAACCAAAAGAAAAAAAAGAAGCATGTTCATGGTGTTACAAATAAATATATACAACAAGTTTTGAGCAAAAAATGTTACCAAGATAATCACATAATAATGCATTTACCTAAGGAGTTACAAAAAAATTGATATTATATCAAACTAAGTATAATTCTTCCTATCCCGTGGAAAAGGTTGCACTTTTAATAAAATGTATCTAAAAGTATCCACATGTGGAATTTGCGTATTTTATTATATTTATTTAATGATTTAAAGAAATTCAAAAGGTATTTAAATTAAAACAGACACAACGGAATTGATGGTGCCTCTACCTCCTCTAACTACTATTTAACTGTTTTGTTTTTCCAAGTGCACACATATACATATACAAATAATGTCAACAAGGGAATTAAACAATAACATGTGTTCGCCTTCTCCTTTCTCCTATTATCTCCCCCAGAGCGATCTGCCGCCATGGATAACGCGCCTCAGGATGTGGGACAGCTATGGAACCTATGTGCCCATGAAATCGACAAGTTCAACCACCGGACAGCCACCCCCACCGCCGCCCGTAGCCTCCTCGGCGGACGGGGGCAAGCCCACGCTCCTGAATCAGAGCAACTACGGCAGCTACTACTACAGCGCCAGCAATCCGAAGCTGAATCGGAACCTGCGGGTGAACATCGACAACGCCTGGAACCCGGTGGATACCTACATCTACGGGCCCACGCAGTCGAGTGTGTTTAATCAGGAGAATAAGTACAGCGGCTACCAGGGCGGAGGACCGGGCGGGGCATCAGCAGGAGCAGGTGGCTCCGCCAAGCACTTGCCGGGCGTCAAGGACAGTCTCAACTTCATCGCCAGTGGCAAGTCCTCCAAGGAGGTTTCCGCCGCCGCAGTGGTCAGCTCGGACCGGAATAGTGCGCTGGCCCTGATGAGCACCAAGGGAAAGCGGCGACTTATGCTAGAGATCTACGACTACGAGACCCCAAAACTCTGTGACCACACGGCCATCGGCAGTGGGGTGAGTGGCAGTAGTGCCGTCATGGGTGGCAACAAGCAGAGGCCCTGCAGTCCGTTGGAGAGCTACGTGAGCACCGGAAGGGATTTGGTGAGTTGCTTGCTCAAATATTTATAGGGTAAAGAGAATTAAGGATATATTATGCATCTCCTCCAGATATCACTGGGGAGTTGGAATCCTTGGAAAGTGAGCTACAAGAATTTTTGAGGCACAAGTTTCGGTGTAAAATTATGTGTTTATAATGACATTTTAAGAGATTCTAAAACCCTAGAGGTTTCTGCAGAAATCAAAGTAATTGTTCATAAATTCACTTCTTAATTTGTGGGGTGACATTTGAAAACAAAATATAAAACTAACTAAAATCCCCTTTCATAATAATAAAATAAAATTGACCAAGTAGTTATACGACATACGATATAAAACGATATAAAAGTTAATGCAGAATAATGTTTAAATTACTAACAGAAATACATCAATAAAAAAACATTTCAACTTCCCAATTCATAACGAAAAACTTTTTCAAAGTTTTGCCTTTTAACTAAGAACCTATAATTGAAGTTTAATTAAATAATGATCTGTCAAAATCGATTAACTAAATAGTATTTTAAATGGTTATTCAAACATTTTTCAAAAAATAGGAATGCATTGAAAAATGTTTAAATACAGGAATATTATTTATTATTAGATACAGTTAAACCAGTAGCTAGACTTGTAATTTATAATGGTCAGTGCTCTTACGATATCGTAAATATACTCGCTCCTCTGCTTTCAAGATATCGTAAAGTCTGTTCATCCCCGCCAAAAAGTAGGCAACAGCCCTTTCCCCAGCAGCGCGTTGGCAATCAAAACTGTTGCCTGCCTTCAGGCTGCGCTTACTATACGAACGATATAAACGAAAATAAGAACTTAACCGAAGGACTTTTCTAATTTGTCAGCTGCCGCTGTGTTTGTTTGTTCGCCTTTGCGCGTTTGGCTTGGAAAAATAAGAATGAAGAAATAAGGCAAAGCGACTTTGTGACTGCACCTTGCCTGCCGGCGAGTAACGAATGCCGAGTGCCCAATTTGGCACGCCCAAGGGCTCTCACAACAAACAGAACGCAGCCGGAGCTTGATCCTGGGAACCGAGGAACCTGGCAGCCCGGGAGCCAGAGCCGGGAGCCGGGACCTGGGCACTGGGAATTTTTTGGCAGAGTGCAGAGCGTTTCGTGTTTACTTTAAACTTGACAAAATTAATCAAATTAAACACTCGACTGCATCGCCAGACGTGCACAAATAACGAAGGAACGAAGCGAATTTCCCAGAGGCGAGCGCCAAATTCAAATTCGCCAAAGCACTGAACACACACACACACCCATCAGCACACAAAGGCAAATACGGGGGTGGGAGCCCGGGGGGTGGTAGCGGAGGTGGCAGTGGGGGTGGCATTGGCGGCATGCACGGACAAACAGACAACCGCAATAAGCTTGCTTAGCCTTTTTGACGTCGCTCGTCGTTGACAAATATGAACTGCAAATATTGTGATGCCAAATTGAAGCCTCCGCGCATTGTGCAGTTCTACACTCAAAAATATCTTCAAAATTCACATAGTTTACTTCAAAAGTCATAAGTCAAAATTATTTAAAAAATATACCTTAAGCTTATGACAAGTACATTATTTTTTGTGTTTACAATGTTTTATACAATGCTTTTATTTAGTCTTTACCAATACCATATTGGGGGTTGTCCAGAGTTTATTTGGATTTAACAGCTTTTCAGCAGTAAAACCAAATATTAATTTTTTCTAAACTTTGAACCGTAATATCCTGAAATGAAATCCTCTACTTATTTTCCCAGCAACATGCATACAAAATAGTTAAAAATAGTGAACGTGTTCGCTTAAATATTTAACATGTTGTTTTATAATTATTTATTAATTTCAATTGCATTAAGCTGAAATATTATTTTCCATAGGTTACAAAACAGGTCCACATTTTATAGATATTATTATACAGATCCCTCTTAGTAAACTCTTTCAATGTAGATAATGACTCACACTACCTTTCTCTTGCAGAAACTAGAGTTCCACACGCATACGGGCACCGCTTTATTCCCGGCCCAGTTTGCCCTCAACTACGAGTTCGTGGACACAGAGCAGGGCGGGGAAACCTGGACGGGAAGGCGTGGCGAAGACCCCGTGCCGCCGCTCTGTTCCCGAGTTTTCCGGAAGCGCAAGGGCAACATCCAAGTGCCGAGGAATGTGTTCCTTTACGGGCGGGGCGGTGCTAAAAATATAACCTGCTTGTATCGCTTCGAGGCGGGTCCTTCGGAGAGGGTAAAGCTGGTCCTGCACAATGTCTCCTTCGGCGAGGGTACGGCCTGCACCACGGACTCGGATTTGCATACAGGCCGACCTCGCTGCAACCAACTGGATCCGGAGGGTCGGATCACGGAGCTGCGACTGTTCGATGTCCCGTTCAGGGACGTGAAAATCCAGCTGGGCTGCTTCTGCGACAACTCCAGTGCTCTGTACAGCAATGCACCGCTGACCTTTGTCTCCCACTCCAGGATAATGGAGCTCTCCTTTACGGTCACGCGGCTAAATATATCCGAGGACTTTGCTGATGTCTTCTTCGCGGCATCGTACGAGTTTAAGCGGCAGCCGGACTGCAGAAAGCAGTTGAAGCTAAAGGGCGCCGGAGGAGAGGATGATCTGAAGTATCCCCTCAAGACTCAGGATGCCAGCTGCGAGGGCCTAGCCTGGTACATCGAGGCCCAGTCCGCAGAGAGATCGCTGTTTGTGCAAACCTGGGGCGCCTACTTGCCGGTGGACCCCACCTCCGAGGATGCGATGAGGTGTCACACGAAGAACCGTCTGATGATATATTCCGGACGACCCCTGCGACCCATGAGGGTTGTGTGTCCGGCGCAGAGTGGCCCCAGGCCGATGTCCCTGCACATATTCTCCGAGGACTGGACCAATGGACAGCCCTTGTTTATGAACAAGTAAGTTATGAACTTATTTATATTCACACATTTGAAATTAGTTTGGTGAGGATTGTTGGGAAAAGTAATTAAAATAGAAATTTGTACTTGAAAGGAATGATCTTACATGAGGACTTTCTATAGCCTTGAATAGCTCTTTTTGTATAGAATAATTTAAAGGTAATAATTTAATTAAATTCTTTGATTTATACCCAATTAAAAAATTATTCAACAAGTGGCTTTTACAAACACAATAATTCATTTTTTCATTGTTTGTTCTATTTCGTATGAAAAATCTTGAGGTAGATTTTAAATTTAAACAAATTGACCTTATAGCGTCCAGTAAGGGTAAAAACAAAGTCTCTGAGTTCGCCCACCTTGGCCCCACTTGCCCGACCAATTACCCACTCCTGCTGCAAAGGCCAAACATCTATGAGATAGGAAATTAAAGAAACAGGAGAGACCAGAAAACATTCATGCTTTTCCATTATCGAGTGCATGTCAAGTCTACTCGAGCAACCGAGCACTACATAGAAAGCCTCTTAGCTTTTTACCCAAAATTAATTGCATTTTAATAGTTGCTAAAATTTCAAAAAAAAAGTTTGGCACTAAATGCACTGCTACCAGTTATTTCGAGCCGGGACAGGCACCCCTCCCCTGAGCTTCATCAAAGAGTTCTGCTTAAAAATGCAATAACAGGAAATGGCTACGACGGCAACAAAATACAGGAAATTGAGCGCAAAGAAATATGCTATATACGAGGGGAAAAAGAAAACGTAAAAGAGACAAAGTCCAGGCAAACAAACATGGCCGTCAGACATGAACATGAACACAGTTGTGGGAAAAGCAATAGGTGCACTAGAATTATGGCAAATTAGTAATAAAAGAAGGTGCAGTTTAAAATTTGTTTAACCTTTTATATTAATTTAAACATTTATATATGGGATGTCATACAGTATTCAATGCAGATTTTAAAACCTTAACAAGATTACACAAATTAGCTTACAAAACAAAAACAAATCTGAAATTGTTAAATCTGAAAACAAAAATCTTTGACATATTTTAAAGGCTTTTGAATGCTTTAGTTATTTTTGGAGCACCCTAGTATATTTCTATTATTATAACTAAGGTACACAATCAATCGAGATACTTAAGAATAAATATAAATATTTATTCGTATATTCTATACCATTACTACTGTTTAAAGTCTAGGTACTAGGAGTTATATCATCATTAGTATTGGTAAATGACTGTCATAAAAATGGAAATTAATAATATAATATTTTCTTCCAATAGTTAATAAGTTAGAGTCATAAACTGCAAAAAACCGTTTAATTCCAGTTTTATTTATCTGTTGGATTATTATCCTAGTGCGACAATGGTGACCATTTAATTGTTGTCAAAATGTTTTTATAATATAAAGAAATACACTTAATCGAAACAATTGTATTGTATTGATTTTATTATTACCTTTCAATATTTTTTTTTTTTGTTTTCCAATCATTCACTCCTCTTATTTCCTTTTATTTACTACTTTAGAAATTTGACAAATTTCTCAAAAAATCCATAAATATTTGCTAAGATGAGCACTACTTCTTCTACCTCTGTCGTTCGTGCACCTGAAAACATGCAAAACGACCAAGGGGCGAAGACAGGTGAAACAGGTGGGGGGTAGGTGGGCTGAATACAGGTAAGGGAACTTGGCCGTATGTGCTCTGGCAATTTATGTCCAAGGTGCGTGCCACCGAAATGAACCGTTGAACCTGGAGCGCCGGACTCCTTTCTTGGGGAAAACTCCGGCCAGTTTACCAACCTTGTGTCCGTTTTCCTGGTCCTGCATTTAACGTGTCGCCATTAAATTTTATGGCCAACTTTTTCCTCTTTTTGACCATGTTTGCATTTTGCTCAATTTTGCCGCCGCAGAACATAAAAAAGAAAGGGAAGATGTATGGGAAGTGATGGAGGAAAAGAAGAACGAGAACATTGCATTGTGGAGGACGACATGTGAAAACATATTTTTATGGGACCCCAAAGGGTAATTGGACATTGCACTGGATATCCGTGCAGCCTAATGAGTGTGTTGAGCCTTTTTAGATAATTAATTGCGAGCTTTTCAACTCAGCTGTGAATTAAAATGACCGCGCACTAAAGCTGTAGAACTTGTGTGCGAGTGAACTGGAAAATATTGGTAAATCTGGCATTTAAGAATTCACAAGGAATGTCTAAGTTCTGACGCATAAAAACAGTAAGTTCATTGAACTAAATATTTAGGAAATATGAATAATGTACAAAGAATACTTATTAACTCACAAAATATTTAGCACACTCTTCCTTCATTTCCTTTCAATGAATCCAATTTCGTTAAGCATCCTATTACCAAACTGTGATGACTAAGTCGCTTAATGCGCGACTTAAGCCAACTTCGAATAAGATATTTTGTCTATAGAAACTAGAAAGTTGCGCGTAATTAGTTGCAGTTGAGCAACTACTAGGCTGGGGAGATACGAGAATAGCTCAAAGGATATGGCCAGATACCATCCCCGAAGCCACCCATTCGATGGCGAAAAAGTTGCCACAAAAGTTATGTAGAGCATGACAGACGCGGTGAAATTAAAGGGGTTAGGGGAAGGCCTCATTCCCCAACGAAATATTTACGACATAGACGGCTACTGTTGGTGCACTGTTATTCTGCTATTCTTCTTGTATTATATTCTGTTGAAGCTATAATATATGTAAACTAAATATACCTTAATAAAAATAGACATTGCTGAATTAAAATAATTATAAAATAAATCTAATTTTTTGAACTCTTTCGCTCTAACCATCACCATCTCCCCCATTCCCTTTCAGACCCATCAGCCTAGTGCTGGAGCCCATCCTCAAGGAACCCGGCGACATAGCCTTCACGTGGCTGGAGATCCATCGCACCAAGAACGCCCTGCTGCAGCAGCTGGACCTGCATGTGAACGCGAGCGTTACCACGGGCATGGGCGGCGGCAGCCAGACCTCCTCCCAGTCCTCCTCGTCCGGCTCCAATACGGGAATTGGCGGACTGGGCGGCACCAGTGGTGGCGTTGGATCCCCCAACAGCGGTGGCTCTGCGGGCGGGGCGTCGGCCAACGAGACGCTGAACGAATTCGGCTTCTTTCCCAAGGAGTCGGATTGCGAATACAAATGTCCTGAAATTGATGCATGCATTGCGGCCAGTCTGTGGTGTGATGGTAAGTACAGATTGCGCCTTTGGGCCGTAAGGATGATTTATATAAAAAAGGAAATTTCTTACTAATACGAATTTGCAGTACATTTTTTCATATTATTATTAACTAATTTCTGCCGCAAATAAGAAATGTATTATTCCTATTGCAAGGCTTCGTTAATACCTTGGAGTTCTTTAAGCTATTTAGCATACATAACATGAACATTGAACATTTTTATTTAAATCCTAAACTTAATAAATACTATTAAAAAATAAGATAAAATACAGGATCTAACCAACATATATATTAAGTATCCTAAAGAGCCATTGATACTCGCATTCAGCCGGTATTTTTGCTTTATGTTTGCATGATGTAGCGTTCGGCCTTCGACTTTGGTCCTTCAGAAAACCAGCGTCCGGTAGTAGGCAACCGAAATTTCACTTGTGGCTGGCTTGTCTGTTAATTTCAATGCAAGCTGTCCACGTTTTTGTAATCAGGCAAAGTTTCCTGACAACTGCACACAGCCTGCAATAGTCCTGCTGGTTGTTAGTTGCCTTCGCTGTCGTTGCCTCTGTCTCTGTCGTTGAAGTTGCAGTCGGTGGTTGTTGGCTGCCGGCGGTTCCTCCCGACTCGTGGGATGGCCGCTTGTTGGACAAACCCGCAGCACAAAACCCCAAAATGTCTTGTGCAAAAAGTTTGTCCCAGTCCAGCACAACCCAAACCAAATGGCCGCAACAGCTGCGCCAAACTTATTTGCGATGCACTTGAGAGATGAAGAGCAGGGCATAAAACAGGGATCATTATAATCAGTGTTATAGTCGGGAATACCCTCTAAGTGAGAATATATAAAAAAATTTATGTATTTCTATTAATTTGTGTAATTAAAAAGAGTTGTATACACTTTTATAATGTTGATTAACTAACAAAAGTTTAAATAGAAATATTGCTTTGAACTATTAAATTACAAGGTATTGAAATGTCTCTTTACAACTAACAGCTCTACAGATGCATTTTTAATTTACATATATATTAAGAAAAATAAGTTAGTTAAGCAACATACAGACTCTGTTTTACAGAGGCACTTACCCAAAAGACCCATATACACTCTTTAAACTCTACTCTGCTTGCTGGAAAAAATACAAAGGCTGCTGGCCTGGACTCTGCCTTTTTAGCTTCAATTATTTATGGGCAGCCAGGCGCGTCTGCATCTGGAGCTGGTTAACCGCAAAAGCCAGGGCATTAAACAAGCTTTCGGACCCCACGGGCCACTCAAGTGACACTGCATTCAATTTGTAACCTTAGAGTAGGCCACCCAGAAGCTCTCCAGCCTCCCCGAGACCCCAATCTACTTTCAATTTTTCAATCAGCGCCCTGCTCTGGCTCTATCTCGGTAGCTAAATCTATTTCTGCAATGGCAAAAAGTGTACTGAACTTCATAGTATTAAACTACTATTATTAATGGGGATTTTTGGCATAAAATAAAAGGGCAATCTATAAGAAATTAAAAGCAGCTGTCTCTATGGCAGTCCCTCTCGGACTTTCAACAAAATTTCAAGAAAGCTCTTACTTTCCGTGTTCAATTTTGAAGCAACGTATAGTACGTGTCTTATATTATATTATTAAATAAATATAAATATTAAAAATTGTATTAGATGGAGCCAAAGTAGTGAATATATTTGGATAGGCTATACTGCAACGGCACCTTTAATTCAACCTTCTAGTGGAAGTAGAGTAAAAGCATAAAACGGCTTCTAATAAAGTTTTAAACCAGTTTCCCATTTGATGTTGGCTACACTTTTTATGTTTCCCCTAACACCTATATTTAAGAAGACTTTTTTCTAGGAACTCTTACTACATGGCCCTTTTTCTCACTGCATCCTTGTGCTCCTTGCTTACAGGTCGTCACAACTGCCCCAGCGGGTTCGACGAGTCGGAGGAGGAGTGCGGCACCGCTCGCAAGCTGCTGGAGTTGCCGGGCGGCGTGTTCGCCGCTCTGGGCTGCATTGCGGCCGCCCTGACAGCCTGCCTGATATTCTGCATGTTCGGGCTGATGAGGAAGCGGAAAAAGTCGGTGGTGCAGAAGGGCGGCGGAGTGGGCGGCGTCGGGGGCGTTGGCGGCATGGGCGTGGGCATCGGCTTCATGAACGGGGCGAGCAATGGCAACGTGTCCGCCGCCAGCATCGGCACGCTGAAGAAGGACTTCAAGAAGGAGGCGCTCTACATCGACCCGGCCTCCTGACACGGGCTCCAGCCGGTCGAGTATATCCACGTGGACCGCGAGACCACCGTGTGATATGTTGCCGCCGGCTGTGGCATCACCTATGATCATGTGGAGCTTTGCATGGAGCAGGCCTGACCGTTCAAAATCTGGCCTGGGGATTTTAAAGATACAGCGTTAACGCCTGAAGGTACGAGGACACTAAAAGAACCTACATTTTAAGTCGATAACTTTTTCTAAACGCTTCTGGGAGTCGAACAAATTGGGCATGAGCGCGAAAGTGTGTGTAATATCATAGACGTTCAGCAGTTTTAAAAGGAATGTTTATGGAAATGAGCCTCCAAATAGGTTTTCCATGGTTTTCTGATCAATTTCTTATTCCCTAGCTAATCTGTATATAATTTTGTTCGAACAAGGAAGTCAGAACTTGGAAATCGGTAATGTAATGAATACTAAATTGCAATAATCATTTACATTTAATATATTTTATTATAAGTATGGAATTATCATAATTAATATTAATTTCTTTATTAAAATTAAAATATGAAATTTCAAAGACAAAATTTTAGGCATTTATAATCATTCTTCTAAGGTTTTAAAATCTAATTTACAAATTTTGTATATGTTCAATCAATTAAAATCACCCAGTCTTGACTTCTACATTATTCAGATACTGTTATCCTCAGTATTCCTTTGATTAAGACTATACACAGAAAAACAGGAGAACATTGCAGAGAAAACTATTGTAAATTAGGTACCTTTAATACAGTTAGAGATCAGCTAGAGAGGAAACGATTCGTGGGCAGTACGTAGATGCCTTTGGCATATTTTCCACATACCACATAGCACCCATTAAAAGGAAGGAAAGCAAATTACATTTAGCAACTAAATGGAAAGATCATAAACTACAATGAAATTGTATAGAGAGAGTAACTCAGTAAAAAAGGAAAAGCAGATCCCCCTCGAGGGGTCCTGTGGCATTATCTTCTAAGTGATTAGACTAAGTATGAAAACTGTTAGCAGCATTTGGAGGGGAGTTGGGGAGAGTTGAGGAAAATCTCTACAGTGTTGTGATCTAAGGCATGCACATACTGACCTATGTTTAAACACAAGCAAGTCGAAGCATTTACATGATTAACACTCGGTATGATATACATACTTTGTTTAGGCATTAGCTAGTACATAGTCTATGAATATTGCAGCACTCTTGGGTTTTTTATCGTACAGCACACTCACACCAGCCGAGAGCATCACTTAGTGGTTTACTATATACAAATCGAAGAAAAAATGCAATTGTTATTAATGGTTAAGTAGAACTCCAAACCAGAGATATGTTCACGCTTTATCTTGACCGAGAGAACTGCCAAAAGAATTTTAGAGCTAAAGGAACAATCATATGTAAATATTTTTGTCAAGCAATTTCTTGTTTTGAGCCAGCGTTTGAGTTCGTAAATTGAACACAAATTGTTTTCCGTAATCAGCTGCAGTAAGTAATATTCCTAACTTAAGGTGGACTTTGCAAAAACTACGAGCAAAGAATAATAATGCAGTGTACTCAGAATCTACCATTTAAGCCTGTCCCTCAGCCCATATAAACAATCATACTTTTGGCAGTTGCTAGGATTAAGCGAACACCAAACCAAAGTTAAGTAAACAAGACATAAGTACTTTATTTTATAGGCGGCTAAACTAGGAACAAAATTAATGAGAATGAACATGATACAGAAAGTAATAAGGTATAACGAAAATGCAACTGCCTGCAATGCGAATTTTAAAAATTTAAAAACATCTGACATATGCAGACAGAATCCACATCTATAAAAACCCATTAAAATTTCAACTTCAATCAAGTTTTACTGAAAAGCACGTGTATAAATATATATATATATATATATATCTGATTTAGTCGCCATGAAAAGGTAATAAAAAAGAATACATAAATTAAATCAAATATTTTCATTTGGCATTTTTTGATAGCAAATAACCTAAATATTTATAGCCAAAAAATGAAGGAAAAAAGACCACGCGCACGTTGTACAATTCGATGAAAAACAAAGAACTATTATTTCCAGAGTCACAGGCAAGCAGCATACATATAGGACATTTTACACGCATCCACGTAAGAGATAAAATAATACTGGAAAACACATATAAAACGAAAACAAATTAACTTAATTAAAATGGCGCGTAGGCCAGGAAAATGCATTTTAGCTGCCGGCAAATATAGCGAAAGAACACGGTTGGCAGTGCATTTAAATAAGTAGCTTTAAGACCGGCTGCAGCTGGAGCTGGATCGCCCCCAGCCGTTACTACTTCGTTGGCCATAACTGTCACACACGAAAACCACACACATCTCAATCAGCAGTTCGGTTCAGTTCCTTCTCTCAACCAAACCAAACTATGGAAATTCTGTGCCAACTGTGTTTAAAGTAGTATTCGAAGATAAAATACGAAATAAAGGGAGCGGAGGGAGAAATTGAATTATTACCGCGCATAAAACATTGCATGTAATTTATTTGAAATGTTCGAAAATAAATAACCCGAGAAAGAGAGGAACCGTGCGCGAGATGGTAAATAATAATGAAATACAGACAGCTGTGTAAATAGTCAAACTGCGTACAGTCGACGCATATTTAATTCAAGACAAAGACAAAACAGAAATTAGGGGCGGAGAAGCGAGCGGAGATCAGTTTGGGTTCCTTCAGTTTCCCCCTTAAGTAGCCTAAGTTTCACTTGTATGATAAATAAAGCTAAACCAAATATTTATATAGAGATATTATACGTATATGGACAAGGAAATCCCTAACATAATGACGCACTGAATCAAATAGTTGAAACAAGTATTTAATAAAAACCAAGACAATTAAAACCAAAACAGAACTTTAAGACAAAATAAAAATGGGAAAAAATTCAATTTATCCTGTGTGCCTGAACCTGTTCTTATTGGGGGAACGCGGGCTGCAGGATACTGGGCGACACTTGGGGACAACCGCTGGCCAAACTAAGGCTAACTGAAAATCGTGCTCAAATAGCTGGCAGTCAAGTAGGCCACAGATTTTGATTGCCCGCATCCGGGCGGCCATCGGTGGACATCCTCGGAAATTCGGGCCATCGAACGAGATGGTGTTAAAGCCAAGCCGGCTGCTCCAGGCGTGTGTTCTCACCGGTTTGGGATTGGATTTGGGTTTGGGTCTGGGTTTCGGTTTTTGGACTGGGCTTTGCAGGCTTCTGCCTCGGCCTCCGCCGTCGTCCTTCGTTAACCCGCATAAAACATAAGCCACGGAGCCCCGTGTTGTGTGCTCTGAGTACCCCTCTGCCCACCTGCACTCCTGGAAAACTACCGTTCTCTGACTCTGTGTTTATGGCCGGCAGCTCTGTTTCTGTTTTTGGTCCCGGCCCTGGCCCTGGCCCGGACCTGTCCACCCCTGCCTCTGGAATTGGCGAAAATGGCTTTGATAAGCGTAGGCGGCGGAAAGCCTGAAAAATTCCCACGAGGTGAGGTAAGGGAGTTACAAAATATGTAAATTTGGATATATGATTAATTGGTTTACCTAAATTCTACTTGTATTTCAAATTTTAATTTCTTTACTTAAAATGAAAATGTAATTTATTTCGAAATTTAATTTGCTTGGGTCAAAGCGCTTTGATTTGATTCTGATGTCTTAGTGTCATAAATAAGCATAATTTATTATTGATTTGGTGAGCTGTAAATTGCAATATGAGCAACGAGAAAATATATTAATTCTTAATAAAAATGTAAGTACACAATTAATGGTCAATAAAAATATAAAATAGTGTAAATTGCTCCCCAAAATCTTAATTATAATATAAATTTGTATATTTATGTAAGAATTTCTAAGCTCTCTTTTAAAAATGCGAAGATACTACTTAACAAAAAATGTAATTATATATTTTTTTAATGAATACCAATGTAATTACTTTTTTATCTTTTCATATATTGACGTTTAGATAAAGATAATTTGTATGTGAAAGATCATATCCCTTCTAGCATCAATTGAGGAGGGCATACGCATTGTCTTAACAACCTCTTTATATGGAACTTATTATTATTATATTAACTTATTATTATTAGGTTAACACCAACCGAGAAAAGGCATTTATTTAATCGGTGTTTTACAACGGGTTCATAGTTTGTTAGCAATAAAGTCCCAAAGTGTGAAATGAGGAACTATAATAGTAGTTAAACATTTTTATGCCGACAGAAACCTGAGAGAACTACCTGAGAGACCCTCGCTATGTGTAGTAAAAACACACTCACACACACAAGTTAATATATACGCACACCTGCCACAAACACACCCAGTCACACACAGATCCGCATATTTATATTTGCACCTAGGGCCAATTGCAGTTGTTTACAATTGAGTAGCCAGCTCAGCACAATTGCCCCGCCTGACAGCCACGACAACTACACCGAGAGCACCTACAAATGGCACAACAACCATCAACCAGCAATCGGCAGCAGAAAAAACAATAACATCGGACCAGAGATATAGTCGAGCTGGTGGACAGCTGATAAACTGAACCCGAAAACTGTCGGTCGGACAAGTCGTCAGCCTTCGAGTTTCGAAACCGGGGAAAGAGTCCAATCATTTCGATGCCCCATCCATCTCAATCGATTTAGAAACTCATCGATGCAATTCCCCGCAACTTCAGGCAAGTCTTCAGCAGGAATTATGCTTTCTGCAACTCACTAGCCCCTTTGCTTTCTTATGGCTAATTACAGAATTGCTGTCAATTATTACCATCTGCCAACGACATTTTCGTTTCAGCTGCATTATCATATATTGTCTGATTTACTGTGAACGTTAGCACTTTTGAGTTTTTTGCCTTTGTTATCGAGAAATTTACACGAATTTTCAGCTTGTTGCTGAAATAAAAAAAAATATAGTAAGTATAAACAATCAGTTTTTTTGTCAGTCCAGAAAATGTGAACCCATGCAGATAGTTGTGGGTAAAACGCTTAACTCTGACAGCCGACAGACGCCAGTCGGCTGACATGTAAGCCACAGTGCGTAAGAGAAGTAAGTAAACAATAAAAAAAACCAATGGAGATAACAATTGTTTTTTACTTTAGACTTGTTATTCCTTGGCTGCTAACAGACTGAAAAGATAATCTTGTCGAAAAGCGAATCGATGATCTCTCATCATGTTATTCGAATGGACTTCACATTCACATATGAAATTCGTTCCTAAATTTTAGTCGCAATGTCTTAGTAAACAAAAATATATATACAAATTTTGAATATTTGAATACTAATATTTTATACTATTGATTAAATATTTTTTTTAGTTATTTATTTTACCTTGTATAAATATAAAGCTTGATATTTATGTGTTTTATTCGTCTATCTATTTGTTTTACTTCTAAGCTTCAACTATTATTAAATTTTTTCGATAGGTCTGTTACACAATTCTTTGCTTTAAATGAAAATAAACTTGCGTTGCCCACTGTGCCACAAGTGTCTTCAATCGAATAAAGGTCAATGCGCTCTGTGGACAGCAAGTGCGGAGGCACACGGAACCGAACCACCTTAGAAATTCATAAAATTCATAAAAACTTCGCCAAAATATATACACAGATCCCGGCGTGGCCAGCGAACGATGCCGAGAAGAATCTTGTATTTATGCACGACTGGCAAAAACTAATCGATGGGAATTACAAAAGCGGGAAGGTCAGCTTTTCGACTCGCCATTCGGGAGTGAGGGAAGTTCAAAGGTAAACCTGTTTCTTATTCTAATTCCTCAACTAAAAAACGAAATTAGCTGAGGCAATCTGCAGGTCTTGGCTTTCTTGTTTTTTGCCAACGTGGTCTCCATCCCACGAAGCTTGGCTTTTTGGCTAAAGAATTCATTATAGGGTTGGCAGGCCAACTGTTCCAGTAAAGGATATTTGGACAAGTGGTTAAAATTAGACTCCTGGCTGAAAGAACCGAGCCACACGGCTGTTTGAACGACCTAAATAAATATGTCTAAGTAGATTAATGTCAGATGCCGGGTAATAATAAAAATGTTTCCACAGACAAATGGGCTACAGTCACGTCCATAACTATGCCGCCAGCTCAAAGAGCGGAGAAGAGAGCAAACAGAGGCGAAGAGCGCAATCGCGAGCGCCGAAGAAAATGGTAAAAGCAAACAGGCAACAACAATGAGCGCGCCAGAAACGTAAGCCGCTGCCGACGTCTTAAAGTTGGCCAAAAAGGCGGCCAAGAGCCCCAAGGAACGTTCAGTCGAGCCGCGATCGCCGAGCGCTACGGACGTCTATATCTCCCCAAATCTCGTCTCGGGGCTACAAGTGAGAAAAGTGCTGACCGGAAAATTCTTTCGGCCAAGAAAGGTCTCCGGAAAAGATCTCAAGCGTTTGTGTTTTTTGTGTAACTCCCCTCTGGATGTCTCTGAACGCCGATCGTTCGTACAAAATGAAACTGCGCGATGTGGAAAATGCCTTCAAGTATCGGCGCATACCGTACCCCAAGCGGTAAGTGTGATCCCCACAGAAGAGATTTCATTTCTTTCACCCGAGAATGGGGCTCCAAGCTGGGAGGAGGAAATGCAATCGAGTTCCAGTTTCAGTTTAATTGAAAACCGGTCATAATTGCTTATGGAACGGCCTGAGAACCGAGCTGGCAGACCGAGGAGTGCGTTTGGTCCATCGGTCGGCGGAAGATTAAAAAAAGACTTTGCTCTCGATTCTCCATCGAAGGCATTTAACTTTCCGTTTTTCGCAGCGGGCTAAAAAGTGAAAGACATTTCAGGGTCGCCGCATTTGATAAATATAATTAAATACTAACTTCAATTGCTGGCTAAATCAGTTCAAGCATTTATGCCGGACTTTAAGTACTTGCCAGCAAGTGAATTAATTGCAGCTTCTGCGCACTGAAAACAATATTTAAATTGCTTAAGTCAATCCGTCAATTAATAAAATTTTGGTTATACATGGGAAATAATACATGTGAAATATAAAAACATTAGAGCAAAGCAAAGCATAAGAAGAACTTCTTCCAGAGATCCCTTTTATTAGAGTTTAAAATTAAAAAACAAACCAAACAGACCATGGATTAAAATATTTGTAATATTTTGTTATGTATCTAAACTATGTAGCTAAAATTATTTAAACAATTTTTCTCTGTGCACATAGTTTATTTTTTTATTCTTGATCTAGTTAAAATGCCTCAATTTTTTTGTATTTTATTACTGCTGTTTTTTTCATTCAATTCTTCTCATAACTTATTTGCTGTAGCACCTCGGGGCCAGCTTTGCAGAGATGAAAAGAGGGAAAACCGCAAAAGCCAAACTCAACATCAACTATTTCAAGTAGCCGAAAGAGCCATGTCTTGCCAGCTTCCCCAACGCTGGCTGCATTGTCTTGGCCAACATTTTTCAGTGTTTATTCTGGCCTTTTACAGAACCCAGCTCCAGTTCAGTTCGGTTCAGTCAAGAGTTAAGAGCCCGCTGACTTGACTGCCCGCTCATTAGTCGATGGTTGATGGTCGACGGACGGCCGCCCATAACAATTTTGGCCATTAAAAGGTGTTTAGGCCAGATCTCTGAGCCACTGCGTCCGCTATTGTGCAAGTTTTGCTCTGTTTTGTATTTTTTGCGGCCAAAAACACACCGAAATTGTTGCAACGAGTGCGTCGAGATGTAAACTAATGATAGGCCGAATACACATGTTGTGGGCTAATTGGCGTTTGGGAAAAGATTTTTCACCATTTGTTGGTTTTTCAAAGAGGGTGTGAGAATTTACTTTGCAAAGTGACTTGCAGATATGTTACGATTGATGGATATTTCCGAAACCTTAAAAAACGAGCGATTTTCATTTGTCTTACATTAAATTATTTATAGATACTAAAAATATACATTCAAATTATTCAAAATATACACCTTTATTATAATTATCTAGGCTCAGTTTTATCAGCCCATTTGTCCTTATTTTCAGAACAAATTATTACATTTCATATACGAATTACTGGCATTAATTAAACAAACGATTTAAATGCAAATATATAACTCTGCAGTGGCACGCATTTCACGCTCATTTTGGCAATTTCATGCAGCTGCAACTCGCATTCAATCAGTTAGCCACTCAATCAGTCTGTCAATCAATCCGGCGATGAGTAAACATTTATTTTTTATTTGCAGCAATTTAGTGAAAGGACAATCTTGCTGCGGGGGCACCAGAATTATGCAAATGTTGAAATATGGCCGTGATTCATAGCGAGGGAAAATATTATCCTAGAGGAAAGCATAATTTCCCGGCAATATTGATGCGCGCACTTGTTGTCGTTATTTGCACATCTCTCTTGTGCATTCGCGAATTGATATTAATTAATTAAATTAATTGGTTTTGCTTAAATAACTCTCGGACAGATGTTTGGCAGCTTCATTAAGCAGGCACGCGATGCATATGCATATGGAGAAAAGGGGTTCAATGCACTCGCAGCTGATGGAAGCCCGTCAAAAGCGATTTATAAAGTCGGTTGACTGTAGAACCAAAGGCAAGGTTATGCAATCTGGCTCGCTTTCGCATGAATTAGCATTAATTACGCTCCCAATTTGTTTTCCGAATGGATTAGGGCTTACCTAACACTAAATTTACTTTTATTTTCACTGCAATCCGAAGCGTGACAGAAATTATTTAGAACGTCGCAAAGCGGGTCAACGCAGAGAGCGGGAGAGAGCTGGCCTTAAGCCGGGTTTAAACGAAGAGCGTACCGCCAACTCTTCGGTTTCCCTGGCTTTCTTCTCTCCGCGGCTCTTTCTTACCAATTTCCATTTATCTTTATGGCCCCGGTGCCGAGCCATACAGTTACTCACATTCGTGTAATTACCCCCAGAGATGTGATTTGTTTTTCTCTGGTTTGTTTTGGGTTTTGTCTTGCGTTTTGTTTTATTTTGCTCGACGCATTGCAATGGAAATTATACATATTGGGAATTTTACACGCTGCTGGTGGGACATGGGAAAGCTAATTATTGCTGTCTGCCTGCGGCGGGTGGTACATTAAAAATGTATTAATAATAAATTTAAGAAGTCTGGGTTTTCATAATAATAAATATCAATATGTTTTCACTTTTTCTATTATAATTAATAATTATATATGCTTTTGCTATATGAAAACACAGGGCTTCAAAATTAAAATATAAGGAATGTGTATTTGAACAAATTTAAAACTTAAATAAATTGGTCAATTTTTAGTGAAAATAGGAATGCAACAGCATGTTTTTATACTTGTACTTTATGTTAGGCAAGCACTTCAAATATGGGTTTACTATAAGTAATCAATTCATTTAGTCAATAAAAAAAATGGCATGGACAATCTTGAAAATAAATATTATAATAAATACAAATTAACTACTACAAAAATAAATAAGGTAATTCCGCCGCTTGCAGCTTGCAGCTTCGGTGGCAAGATATGTAATAATTATTATTATTTCTGCGGCTCATAAAGTTAAGCTTTGTTCCACTTTTTACAACATTTTTAAAATAAGATCAAACAACAGCAATAGTTTTATAGCAATTTGCAAATACTTGGTACCTCTTTCAAAGCCCGCATTTTACAAAGTTTTTCCCAAAAACTTCACACCTAGCCCGCATGATCAGGTGAAACTCAGGGCCCTCTGGGCCAACATCCCTCCCTTTTTCGCTGATAATTCGCACGCAACTTTTGGCCAGTGAAAGCCCACAAAATGCTCACATGTTTGTATACATTATAGCAATTTATGACCGCAGCCGTTTAGCACATTTCAGAAGGCGAGGTGACTAACAGTTTTACTGGGCCAATTTCGGAGACCAACAACAACCGTCCGCCCACTAGTGGCCAGGGCCAGAGAGATAGTCCATAACTATATGCCTGTTATTATTAGTTGGTCACAAAAACTGAAACTTTGGTTATGCCTGTGTGGATACCAAAAACAAACGCCCCCTCCCACGGGCCACGGGCGGTGAAAGAGCATTTCTGCATTATGTAAAAACGGTCAAATGTCGAGCCGGGATGCGAATGAAAAATAACAAAATTCGCATTATTTTTAGTACAAGAGAGGCGGACGCTGATTAACACAATCATGTGAAAAATGTGCAAGGCTTTTTGACTAAAAATAAAACAAGTGCAAAGAAATATATATAGCCGTAGAGACTGAAAAGTGGAAATTATGTGTATAGCTTTCACTTGATATACAAATATGGGCTCAGGGGCGAAGGGGGCGTGGCCAGCAATGCGTAACAGCCAAGTGATGATGACAATGATGAATTTTTTGTCTTCCGACGGGTTTCAACTATGAAGTTGACCGAGCAAAAAGTGTAAATTGCTCGGCTCAAAAGGTGACGCTGTGCGGAAGGTGGAGGTAGTGGAAAGGTTGATATAGTTCAGCCACTGAACTATCAGTAAATGGAATAATCATGCCTAAACTCATAGTGCGGGTTAAGGATAATTATTTAATATAAAGAAAGTTGAAGGGTGCTTAAAATGTTTATGGTTATTGTTTGTTTTAGCAATTAAAGCTCCTGAAAAGGCAATTATTTATTTGATTTAAAATATACATATGCGTGCTTAATATTTATTACGAATTTTTTAAAAAGCTCATTAGGCTCATTAAGATTAAATTTTCATCGACTAATTTCCCTTTCACCGCCCTGTTAATATAAATAAGCACAACCCGTTAATACCCCTTCAACAACACTGTTCCCCAGATTTGTTTTGCGCACTTCCCCGACTTTCAAAAGATGATTATTATCTTTATGCAACGCACAAAAACGTTGCAAACAAAATTTTGAAAAAAAATCTCCTTTCAATTTTAATTTTTCCCAAAAGAGCAACATTTTTGTCAGCCATGTTCCTCGTACTTTAGCTACAATTTTATTGTTTTTGATCAAATATGCATGCAAAATGCTATAAATAAGAAACAGAAAAAGTGAAAAAGAAGTAAAAATTGTGTTTACTTGTTTGCAAACATTTTTCTGTTTTGTTTTGTTGCTGTTTTTATGTTTGCTAAATGCAGACGAGGCAAATTTCAATTTAATTTCTTCCCTGCCTCTTCGCTCTTTCGCAGCGAAAGTGAGTTAGCGCTCAGCTTCAGATCCAAAGTCGGGGCTTCCTCCGGTATGTAAATCACTTTTTTTAACAGCCAGCGAACTGCCGGAGATTTATGGGCGCCAGCTACTTAGGCAGAATATTTAACGGCGGGACATGTCTGGGATCCAAAGAGCTGGATTCCCAGGTGGGTGGGCGCTATTAACCATTTGTAGTAAGTTCCATCATCAAGTGAAAGCATTGAACTGCAATTAGTGTGGAGTATGTAAAGTGCTTGTGGCTATTTTCACTTTTCTGGCAGTGAATCGAAGAATTTTTAGGTGATAAATGCAAATATAAACATACCTTTTATTAGTTATTAGCTTTGGGAATCAGGGTGCCATAGTTACACACTTTTTTTTATAAAAGTGAATTTAAATTTTAGGATTAAATTAACATGCTTATAAACCTCTTAAGAGCTGTGCAATAAATATTTTAGTTAACACTTCCTTAGTACTCATTAACAAAATGTATAGGAAATTAGTGAGAAGCTTTACTAAATTATTTTAAATATCTTTTGGAAAGCCACATTTTTGACTAATTACACGCAGATTTTACAACAGCTTCAGTAATTTTTTTATGAATTTTCTTTCGAAATGGTTAGTAATTCAATTTATTTAAAGACTCTTTATAAGAAATGCAAATACCTTACAGCTCAATATATTTCCGAAAATTTTGTTTTCAAGATCTCTTCCGACTCTAAGAAAACTTCAACTGAAACTGTAAAACTTCCCCATTTCCATTCCCACTCCCTTGCACTTGAGAAGTCGCGCTGGCGGCGGCTGGCTGCTGGCTAGAAAAGGCCATTTCATCAACGCTTAAGAAAACTAGTGAGAAAAACCGCAATAAACCAGTTTGATAGTTGGCAAATATTGGCCAAGACCGAAACAAATGCACTTTCAAATGCAAGCAAAAGCCGAGCAGTGGCAGTCGACACAAAAAGGCGAAGGCGACGCCTAAGCGAATAGGCGAAAAAATAAAATAAAACTACAAGATTCTGTGAGCATATCAAGAGTGGAGCCTAGAAACCGACCCCCAACAATGGACCAGGCCAAAATTGAAATTGTAACAAAATGCTCACGACAAATATGCGGTTTTTGTCTGCCCCGACTTGCAGGTTTTTCCCCGTTTTCCGCTTCCCCGTATCGCTGCCGCCCCAAGTCTCTTGCCTTTTGGCTGTGCCACTCCAAAAGCTGCATCATGACGTAATGACCACACGAAGCCACCCGGCCCGGCCAAGTCATGTGCCTCTCGCTGGCTTTTAGGCCAAACCACATACGGAAAATCGGTCCACGGCTCAAGGAAGATCCCGAGACTTACCATAATTAAATATTTTTATAATTGCGCTCTCTGCGGTCTTTTAATTGCCAGGGGGATTGGCCTGGGCATGACGAGTATGTGGTGAAAAACTAGAAATCTTGACTGCATTTTCTCGAAGTGGTCATTCCAGATTTAAACTGCAATTGGGACGAAAGATTAGAGTTATTAAAGACCATAAATACTATAAAAGTTTGGGCTTGAGCAAGTCTAGAAAAGGTGGAAGATAAGTAAATTTGAAGATGGCAGCTTATGAGCTTATAGTTCCATTTTAGTTTTGATGTACATTGATTTTTATAGCATTTGAATTTTTAGAATGTACTAATCATACTTTTATTTGCAAGCAATCATGAGGAGTTGGAGTTTAGCTGGAAAGTCAAACTGCTGTTTGCTTTTACTTTTATTTTAAAATTTAGTTGTATTAATTTGGAATACCATATTGCAGGATTATTACGAGTATGAACGCTTCAGTTTTCTGCAGCACTCCTGATATACAACTGAATTTTCAATATCATTGCCATAATTTAATAACAGTTCATGGACTATTAAAGCCCAGATTTGATTGCCTCAAATTGCCGGCCCCAGAAAGAGTTAACGAATTCGAATTGCCCTGTAAAGGAAAGTTAAATGGATCCCTAATGAATGTCGGATGTTGTAACTTGCCACTGAACACCCCCAATAAGAGTTGTAATCCAATTTCTCCCCCTCGTGGAGCAGCTGTTACTCGGAACCCGGTGAAAGGAGGAGGTGGGCTGGCGAATCAAAATTGATTTTAATGATGCCTTCGTTTCGGATCGCTTATCGGACATGTACCGAACATCATGTTCGTAAATAATAAATCTTGCTATCATTTCGTTTTGTTGCCACCTGAAGGGCAGGCAGGGAGGGCGCCTTTTCGCCCAAAAAACGCTCCGTGCCCCGGGGGCAAACGGATGATGGGTATTCGATCCGGATTCGCTTGAGGAATGACTGGGGAAAGATATTTTGATGGGGTCGCAAGCTGTGCGTGTACTTTCCGCGGCAACTGTCTTAGAGTCTTGAACAAATGTTTGGATATTAGGCGGAGCCTTCGACGGGCGGCAGGTGCAGCAGGCACTCACCTGCCTTTCACTAAACAAAAGGCAATGATGCCAGGTGAGCTGAGCTTAGCTTACCTCTTTTGTTTGCCTAGTCCGGCTGCATTTGGATGCCTTAGATAACGGCAGATCTTAAACGTAATCCCTCCCGGACGTTGTTCATATATCTTTTTAATTAGCCAGGCTAAAAGTAGCTAAAATTAATTTTCAGGTGGATTTGCTTTCGAAACCGACTTTTGAATTATAAGAGCATGACTAAGGCTAAACACTGTGCAATGTGAGACGAAAATTTGTATATTTCATTAATGATATACTTTTACAAAGTAAATGGAATCAGATTATAAAATATTTTATTTCTTTTTAATACTAAGTACTAATTTCAGAAACTAAAGAAATATATCAGAGTATCTCGTTTGCATTAAACTAATATAAAGGTAAACGCACTAAATAGTGACTTTAACAAACCAATTCATTCAGACAAACAAATACTTTATTCAGAAATTATTTATCTCATAGATCTAACATCCATATCTTTCCAACGAATCAATAAATAAATATCCAGTGTGCTTAATTGCAATTCCCGTTCGGTTGATTAGAACACTTAAGATAAACTTCCTTAAAGCTCAATTTCTGAGCATTCTTGGCCAGATAACTGTGCCGTTAGATATAGCCGACATCCTTTCTCTATTCCCCGCCGCCTTCCTTCCAATTAACATAAATGCCATGGCAAACATACGCCAGACAAATACCTGCAAGGGAAATTGAATTGCTTAATTAATTTCCACACTCGCTTCCTCTTTTCGAAAACAAGGGGCGCGGTGCAGCTGCTGGGAGACAAATAAAACTGCAAATAAAATTGGAAAATAAAGTTTAATTTTAATGCAGCTTAGTTTCGTTTAGTCAAAGATGTCCCCCAGGATGCATATCACTTTTTTTTTCTTTTTCAGTCTTTTTATTCCTTCTCTTCGAGATTTTTATGTGCGAGCGAGCTTTTCCTTCGGTCGCCGGTAAAACGAGTTGCCGAGACGACGATGGCGACCCACTTTTGGCCTCGCCAGCGAGTGGCCTGCGACTTGGACTCGAACTGAGACCGAGACTGAGACGGGAGCACCCAAAGACACCGTGATCTCTGACGAAAAAAACACAGAAAACAGCAGCCACAAAGCGAAGAAAGTTATCCAGCCAATCGATATTATTTTGTATAGGGATGTATTACATAATTATATTATTTTTATTATAATAACGAGGCTTTTATTATCGCTCGAGTTTTTTGATTATATACATTGTTTTCTTAAAGTTATAAACAACTTTTCTTACGTAGTATATTTTAGATTTCTCTTGTCGAATTTTTTCTTGGTAATACTAGGCCTAAAATATTGCATAACTGTTACACATTTCTCGCAGTGCATTTTTTGCCTGCTCGTTGGCGCCACTTTCTTTGGCGTCCAGATGACTGGTTGACACCAATTTGAATGGCAAGTCTCTGTCTGGCGAGCCGCTCTTTTTACATCACAAATAAGCAGAAAATAGGATCGGGTTCGCCATGTGAAAGTCGAGGAGTGATACAAATACTAAATACTTAATGCCACCCTCCACAGACCCCCAGGAGAAGTTCAGTTAACGCCAATTGGCGAATGTGGCCAATGTGCATTGGGCAGCTGCAGTGGAGAAGGGATTCCTTTCGTAGGTCAATTCAATCACAGAAGAAAAATTCAATGGAGCTTCGATCCAGTTCCTTAAGAAAATTGCTTTCATTATTTCGATTTCAATTAGTAAGATTATTTATTCATTAAGACAAAAGTAAATCCTTGAAAGGAAACTGAAGATCCAAAGCCAGATTTGAGGTTCTCTGAGAATAGCAACTACTTCTATATGTATGATTATTATACTCTCCTCTAAATTACTGAAACTAGTAACCCTAATGCCACACCTTACCTCCTAACATAAGACCATTTACCAAGTCTATGGAAAATTGTCTTTAAACCCTCTTTGTCAATATCAATTTTCTCTGTAGCAGAGCCTTCCTCTCAGGTAGAATAATGACAACAATGCAAATGCTTATCATGGCCACGGCAGCTCGGAAGAGCTAGCTCGAATATCTGGCGCAAGACACAATATTTTCCCCACCCCGCTTGCACTTTGGAGACCATGCAGGCGTTAAATGAGAAGCGTTTGACAACTAGGAAGGCGCCATGCCACTCCTACCCGCCACCCTTCCACCCCACCCCATGCAAGTCCGTTGTTGTTGCAGCCAGAGATCAGAAATTAGTGTGCCAAGTTATTTGGCCCCGGAACCTCCCACATATTCGTATTTCTGGCACTGAGAGAAAATAAGCTTAACTTGTCGAATTATATTGTGAAATCAGTAGTATATAGTAGGTATAGTATACAAATTAGTTACTTAAACTTTAAGATTAGAGCCATTATAGATAGGCCACCTGTTAGGTTACTTCAATTACTCATAGGGTTTTTCCAATATATCTATATTTTTTCCGTGTAACCCTTGCCCCTCCCCCTTTCCCATCCCCTCTCACACACGCACACACGTACCCAGAGAGCAGGCAAAAATTAATTGCAATGCCGCAAATGACAGCGTCAAGTAGTAAAAGTAAGCACCCACGAAGATGAAGGCGAGGGCGACGACAGAGATGGCGACTCCCAAGGAGCAGCCTTTCGAGCCTCAATTCGGGCTGTCTCTCCGGCAAGGGGGCGTAGCTGTGTGGGCGTCACGTGCGCCGGTTGCAACAAGGATGAGCTCGTTAAAGGAAACGACAACGATGGCGACAACAGCAGCAAATACCGAGTCGCGTTGTTCGCTTCTGTTCTCGAGTGCGTAAATTTTGTTTGTTGCTGTTGCTGTTGCGGCAATGGTTGTTGCTGTTGCTAGTGTTGTTGAAACAAAATGTTATTTACATTTGCTGCAAGTTAACTAAGTGATGGCAGGAGAGGAAAATCGGAGAGAGGCTTAAAGGGCTTTTCCTCTGGTTCTGGCAGTGGTGCCCAAATTACTGATATTTCTATCATATCTAATCCCAGGCTTTGCAAGTTAAATGGTTATTTTTTGGTTTATAGGTTCTATTAGCTTTTTATATAAGCAATATTAAAAATAAATTCTAAAAAATAACATAAAATATATATATAATTCTTAATCATACAATAATAGCCCATTCCCTTTCTCAAATGTGCAATTTCCAAATGACATTGAAAAGCATTAATCCATTGTAAAACCTAGACTTAAATGACAAATTATTTTCATTATCATTAAGATGACTCTCCAAGCTTAACCGCCGCAAAAATCCGCCGCTCTCATTGCTCCATTATCGCATTAAAAATAAACCTTCGCGGCGAAATCCGTTGCCATAACAGTTAATTGTTTACAATTTGACCCACAAAGGTAATTTGGCACAGACACTACATCGCCATCCTCCTTGCCGAGGGCTATTCTACACTCCAGCGACTCGGGCTGATTTATGGCCATGATATGAAATTCGTTAATTGTCAACACACATCGCATCGCCTCTCTCCGTGGACAAATTCTAGCCCGGCTGCAAAACAAATGACAATTGGAGTGTGTTAATGGACGCCGTCAACATCTCTCGCTCAGCACTTACACCTTGCCTGAGCGGCAACACCTTCTGCCTGTTTGCTTGAATGCCTGGAAAAAATAGTGAAGGGAATGAGAGTTAAACGCGGAAATAAACACAAGAAAGAGGTACACTCTTGATAAAAATATATTTTAGAAGAAGATAAATATTTCTGCAAAGGTTAAATTAAAGGCTTTCAAGATCGTCAAAGTATATTCCCTATGCTTCGTCAGTTTCCAAACTTAACTTAAAACCATATCAAATATATGCCGAACTATAAATATTTCCTAATACACTCGCAATCAAATACTTTCCGAATTTATATTAAATATTATTTCACCAATCGAATCAACCCATTAACTCTTATCCCGACTTTTTTCTAGTGCTTTAGAGAAAAAGTAAGGGCAACGCGTAACAAATTTCGAGTTACATTTTTGCCACAATTTTTCGACTCCCCGTTCAGCCCACATCCACGTTGTGTACTTAGGACTTTTATATGTGGGGGGCAGATACTTGAAAAGCCCGCACGTAGGTTTTACAACTTAATTACAAGTCGCGTTAATCTAAGCCAAATGAAGCTTCAGCTCACTCGTTCACTTTGCATTTGACATGCACATGGCCCAGGAAAAGGGAATTTAAATGGGAGCACAAAAAGAAGAGTGGAACTTGCTCTACGAAGTGAGTTGGCATTTTAATTGGATGGTTTATACAAAGAGCTGAGCAGTTTGAAAATGGTAAATACAAAATAACAGATGGAAGCTCTAATTGATATCATTTTACCTTAATATCCAACTTTAAGAAGCTTAATTTGTTGTATTATTTACAAAGTCTATTACCCAAAAGAAATATTATTCAAAAAATAATTACAGTTGTATCATATTTAGCTTAGTTAAACATTAAGCTGACTTTAAATTAATTTATTATGCAACACGAATAAGCCTTTTTTCAACAAAGGACCCCCACTGTAAGTTCCAGAATACGAAAACTATTTAATAAAACATTGAGTAAATAATACTACAGCATATCTTCAGACAGCTGTTACTTTTGTGAGTTACTTTCCATTCAATATTTCGCGCTCACGTTTTTTTGTCTTGGCCAAAGCAAAATTTGAAAACAAAAAGACAAATTGTCTTGCCACTAATAATGATGAAGGCGATAATGAAGATGTTGTTGGCCTGATTGACACTTTTATTCAACGACCATGACTGTGACTCTGACTTTTAGCCGCTGCTCGATTTGCACAGATATCTCCATCTATCTATCTATCTATCTATTTGGGTACAGTATACATATAATACTGCAATTTAATGAAATTTTGTTAGACGAATTTAGTTTAGAAAATATTAGTTGGGTTGACAACAACTGGAAATAAAACCCAAATTGTATTTATTTATAAGATAATAAAATAAGATAATATTACATAAAAAGACCAAAGATTATTTGGCTCTAAAATGCTAAATTAAGGTCCAATTTAACAATGCGAAGTTAGTTAGATTTGGAGAATACTGTCCGTGTGCTAGGTCAGAGGCAGATAACTTTAGAGGCTCGCTAGTCAGGGCTTTGGCTATTCTACAATCTTAAATATCCTACGATTTAGAGAGAGTTGCTCTCTTCTGTGCGATTGCTGCTGGTTGACTTAAGGGACGTTTGACTGTACCTATATATCTGTATCTGAGCTTGTATCGGATGGGGCGAAAACAATTTGTCGTTTGGGCGGGGGGAGTGGCAGGCTTGAAGATTGGCAGCGGAGCGTTGCAGTTGCACGTTTCTTGAAAACGCCGCACAATTTGCAATTGAAAGTTGAGTTGGATTTTTCACTTTTTTACGTCTTTTACACAGTAACCGCAGTTAGCCATTTGATCGAAAAGAAGACCTTTTCGCAGCGCAGAATGTTGTGTCCGGTTCGGATTTGGTTTTTCCTCTTTTTTTTTCATTTTTAACTCCGCTCTCTTTTATGGGATCACGTTCTATTTGGAACGTGAATTATTTGCAACAAGCTGATGGATGGAAGTAAATCATGGAAGAGAAAGAGGATACAAATAGGAACAGAGAAATGGAGAGATAGAAAACCGAGGGAAGGGTACAACCCAATCCCGCGCATTCAACTCAATTTTCAAGTGCGTGTTAAGCGCCACTTTATAACACACGATATGCGATTTACGATATTCGATACAGGCGCGAAATGCCTTCGAAAATATTTTCCTTTTCTCCGCCAGCATCTCGAGCAATCGTGGTGTTTTGATTATTATTTTGCGGCTGTTCAACGCTTCGGCTGGCAAAGTCATTAACTTTTATTTTGTTGTATTATATTACACTTGAGCGTGCCGAAGAAGATTACAATAATTTCGGGCAAGTCGTCGCTTTTGCTTAATTGTATGTGGATTTTGAGGCTGCACTCATTAAATTGCGAAGCTAATGGCGGGCAGACATGGAAAAGAGGTGAAAATGATTTAATTTACAAGTGGGAGAAGAACTTAGAATTGCTAATTTGCCTCATTATTTATTTGACATTGGACAACTATATAAAGCCATGATAATTATATACAGACATGAATATATAAAAGGTAAACAAATAAATGAGTCGCCTTATAATATTAATTAATCAATTTAAGGCATAAAATCTGATAGAAAATATAATGAAATTTAATGCATTATCTCTTGCCTAAAACTAAACTCTTAATGGTGAAAGCCACTACCGAAATTCCATTAGGGTCCAAGCAAATTTGCCCGACCCTCTCTTGCCCTGCTTAAACATGGTCTAAAAGCAATTTTGTTGACCCAACTTTTTTTGGTTCCGTTCGCTTGTTTACTTAAAATTTATCACAATTACTTTGCCACATAAAACGCTATGAAAAACGAGAAAAACTGTGTTTTTGATGAGTTTTTAAATGCTGACAGAGTCTTGTTATTAGAGTAAACAAACCACAAAAAAATAACGAAATAAAAGGGCAGCGGCGAATGCAGAAAAAATAAAGAGAATAATGGTAAAATGTAGTTCAAAAGTGGCATAACATTTGTGAAATTAAAATAAACACAGTTCCAATCTGTGGATGGTTGTTGCTACTTTTGTTTTGTGGCTTCAATTAAATCATATGCCAAGCTTTGCTGGCTTTTCGTGCGGCTGAAAACTGTTGCTATATCCACGGCTATAGCTACTTATACAATACAATATCAACCACCCCCAGTGGGGCTGGGAGACGTGCAAAAACAAAACCGAAAACCGAAAAAAAACTGAAAACTGAAAACTGAAAAGAAAAACAATTGCATAAAAAATTCACATGACTCGAATCGCTCGCGCTCGTCTCTTTTCAGATTATACAACTTTCTAATCAAAATATTATTTTATTATTATTACTCGTGGCGCATTTTTCGTTATTTTCGAACTTTGCCTTACTTCACTTTCGGTGCCGTCACTAAATTCAATTGCTCAATTGACTCAATCAGCCGCAACTAAAAAGTACGTTTCGATTTTCCTCGGTTACATTTTCGAATCACAGCTTCCGCCACGCACTTTTCGTCCGAAACTGCTCCGAAAAATACTCCTAAAATACTCGTAAATGTGAGTCATCCGCTGTCAAAGTAAAACCAAAAATCATCGACAGTGGCACGTAGAACGCTTTAATTACAATTGGCCTAGTTTCGCTCCGAGCCCAGATTTAGGACCAGTCTGAGTTGCGGTCATACCTGATGGCTATCTGGAGATAAGTATATATGCCTGCCCCTGTCATGGAGCCTGCTATCAGATCAGAGTTAATAGTTTAATTGGGAGTGGGCCACAGGGAACGTTTCCTGAGGCCAAGCCCTGGGGAAATGTGCTGAAATGTGCCCAGATAGGTCTTCGTATATGGCTTAAAGACTGTAGGATTAAAAGTAATATAAGTTTAGTTATTTTTTGGTTATTATATGTATATTTTAATGAGGTAATGGAAATCTGAATTGACACAATATAAAAAACAGCCATTTAATAGGCTTAAATATATTTCGTTGAGAAACAAACATGGCTAACAAATTGAAATTTTATTAAGCACTTCTTAATTCATTTTTGTAGGCATAAAAGGTGTAAAGATTTATACAGATTACAAGTAACTACCGTAAAACAATCCTATATTGTTATTCTTTATTCAGTATTCTTTAGCAAAACAACTACTCACAAAACCCATTCTTCTCTGCTATTAAATCATCAACTTATGAACCCGAGACTCGCGTCCCAATTAATTCCAAAAAACACTAACAAAGTCCGACTCTGTACATCTCTTTGTCTTGGCGACATCTTTAGCAGATAAATTCCCAAGAAATTATCTCAAAATGGCTTTCCTATGACCTCAAACGGGCTCACTCTTAATTTTCGGGCTCGTCCCTAACGGAACCCGTCTCTTAAAAACTCGAACCCTGACCCAGCTGACCTCATTGCACCTCTCTATGCGCTTCTCGCACAATTTTCCTACGGGCTTACACAACCAACTCGGAAGGCCTCATTAACTGACCTTAGTTGACAATTTTAATGGCGGTTTGAGCCGGACCCACGAAAATTGCCTAATGAAGTGCTCATGGATTGCGAATGCGAGCCAAAAGTCAGGCGAAAGGTTCACAAAAAAATGGTGGCTGAAAGTTTGTTGAACTTTTGCCACGGCAAAAATAAAATTAAAAATAAGTTTCGGGTAAAAAAATCAATTTCTTTGCATATTAAATCAGCCAAATCATTGTGTGACCCGGGGCCAAACTAGTTATAAAAAGATCTGCCGGCGAGCGGTTGGGTTATGTCATGGTGCCAGGCACTTCCTCCGAAATGCTAATGCTGGCCGAAGAATATTTCGCCAAAGTCAGGGCCAGAATTTCTGGCCCGCTCTCCGATCCCATGATTTCATAATTCCTCCTGCCCTCGCGTTCTTACCAACTCGCTTGGCCACTTCTATCACTAATACCGATGCCCCGGGGCACAACTGGGTTCAAACACCTTTCGAAAACTTGCCTAATGCGTGTATTGATCGGAGTGTGCGACGGCTTCCAGCCGCTATTCGGATTTTTCATCTTCAACGCGGCTCCCCCACGGAAATCGGGGCCCATTGCGAAAGAAATCTTCATGTCTCGAACAATTTGTTGCGCCTGCTCTGCAAGTCAACCAAGATGGAGCTCTTGGCGGGATCTGCGACTGGAGTTGAGGTTGCCTCATTGTATATCACCGAGCATATTTCGAGTGCTTGTTTGCAGTGCGAATTCCATAATTCCAGCCAACGGGAGTGTGCCACACAAAGCGTTAAGATTCAAAGAACTTAAAGTCAAATGATTTGTATTCATGAATAATTTTGACATTATTTTAAAATTGGAAAATGGGAAAAAGTGAACTTATGATTAAAACAGAGGTTAATTCATTTGTTATTGATTAATAACTTTTTAATATTATTAATAAATCATCAAAATTAATTTCATGATGTTATAGACGAAGAATGAGTCTTTTTTATATGTAGACTATTTTTTTGCTGTGTGTCGCGCATTTAGCAATTTTCATTTCTAATGCCTTGGAAACTGGCTGCAATTTGGTCGGTCGCTTGCCGCTTTACAGTTTGATTAGCTGGAAAATTTGCCATCGTTTAATTAAATTATGTCTGCAGTCGGTAGTCGGGAGTTGGTGCCTGCGCTTACGTGTATGGCCAGTCGAATGACAATGAGCGGAAATGGCGGGCAATTTGCATGCAACGGCAGCTGACTTATTCCATTTCCATATCCCTCCCTCCCGCTGCCGCTGAAGTGAAAGGTGCGGTCCGCTGGCCAACCTAGCGCTGAAAGCATCTTGGCCATTGAACCCTCCGTTCTAAGGCAACTTCTCGGTGATTCTGTAATTTCTCCACTCCGAGATGGAAATTGAATTTGCTAAAAAAAGAAACAAATTGCTGGATATGCATGAACCGTAAAAATCATCTAAACAACCACACTGTACCTATAGTCATGGCCAATAGCCTTAGCTGCTAGAAAGATACAGTTAGGTAGAGAATGGAATGTTAAGCATTTATTGTTTTAAGCGCACTGATCTTTAGGTAATTAGATAGATTTAGTTGAAATTACAAATAAGTTATACTTATACCAAATTAAACATTTTACATTTAGGGAAAGTAAAACAAACAACTTTTCTTTAAAAAGTTTAGCAGAAAATTCTTCAAACTTATGTTTAATATAAAAACTCGGCTCAAAGAACAAAGTTTCGCAGAATACCGTCGGCTCTCTCTCTCTCTCTCTCCACAAATCTAAACCGAAATTCTTGCTACAAAAAGCCAGTTTATCTTATAAATTCGTATAACTCTCCGTTCCATTTCACTCATTACCAACATGCACGCACATATTTCAATCATCTTGATGAAGTTGCAGCCAACTGTGCCACTGTGGAAATCGAGCTCCCAGCCATTACTCTTGGAACCTCATCACTTCCCACTTGCCACGCCCAAACGCCCCCTCAGAGCCAGGGAAATAGAGCCCGTATCGCATATAGTATATAGTATATATGGTAGTGTGTTGAGACTGCCGAAAAAAATCGCTAACGAACCAAGTGTGGCCGAGGTCCCTGGCTCTTGGTCCCTAATGGCCTGCACATGTGCTACGTGGCAGCAAACGAACTGCAGTCGGACCCAGGCGAAGTACACCCCCTTAACCCAACAAGTCGCCGTCCTGGAGACCGACTAGAAATGTCCAAAAGAATTCGACGCAGTCACGTAAAATTATTTTAATAATCACATAACTTTCGGCATTTACACGCCAGGCGATCCAATGGGAGTAGCAAACAAAATGTCAATAAATTTCGGACTTTTTGTTTGAGCTAAAAGAAGATAAATACGAGTACAGCAGGCGTCGAAAAAATAGGAACAACACGTTAACCACTTCTAGTTTTAGTTTTTTCGTAAAAGAAGACTTAGAATGTGAACAAACATTTTATTAATTTGTTGAGACTTAATTTCTGACACATGCTGGAAAGTAAATATTAATTTAAATAAAGTAATAATGAAGACAGAGAGAGCAAATAACTACTCATAACCAAATGAGTTTTTATTTTATAAGATTTATGTATGTGATATGAATATGGAAAGCTAAATAAATGTTTATTTACAAACAGCAGCTGCAAAAATGACGTCAAGTCCATTTCAAGACTCAATCGACTATTGTTTCGACCACATTTGTATTTCTGTAACAAAGTTGGGATATGCAGAAGAAAAAGTGGAAGTTTCAGCGGACAGAGCGCTTAAGTGGGATTTGCGGGGCACTTTAGTGTCAACTTTAACAATAAGTTGGGCGAAAAAAGAACGTGGCGCATAAATGCCGAGCAGAAACATTGTCCTGCACATAAGTCGCAAACTTTTGGCGGCCACTGTGGGCTAATGAAATGAAGCCTCCCCCCCCCAAAAATATATATCTGTATGTACTATATACTTAAGAACTTGAGCTGATTTCGCACAGCAGGTGACCGTCGGAGTTTTGTTGGTTCTTTTTCTGGTTAGCCGCTGGTCAGTGTTTCAGCTATCAATTGCATCTGTCTATCCGGCAGATACATTTCACTAAAGTCAGACCTGGGATTTTCCAAGGGTCCGTCCCCCGTTTTCCCTCTTTCGTATTCTGCCCAGCTGAGCAACTCCAGTGCAGTCGTTTGAGATAAATTACTCTGTGCACCTGATGACAAACTAAACAAGGCCCCTCGAACTGAACTCTGGGCCACCGAGAATAGGGAGTTCTGTAGGGTATTTTAACAATTTGAAAATGCTTGCAAAAAAACTAACAAAAATGGTAAAAAATTTAATAAATAATGACACATATAAGCCAGAAAAATGTGAAATTATTTAAACTAAATTTTTTATTGGATTTTTGTTATATTTTTTTTATATTTTAAACTATTTTCCGAAAGTTTTCGGAACACAATGTTACACCCGCCAAAGTGTATTTAAACTTTCAACTGCTGAAATCGCCCGATGCCCCGTTTATTTCTAGTATTTGTATTCCCTTCTATGACCGCATTTATTGTCATTATTATTTTGATACCTTTTTTAAATTTTCTGTTGTTGTCTGCACAGTTTTCCTGCTATCTGCCGGTAGATTTATGCCAACAAAAGCCAACAATAAAAAATATATACACTCTTCTTCTGCTTTTAATTTTGTTTCTTTCTGGCGCTGTCCAGTTGGGGCGGCGGACAGCTGCATTAAAAAGTTGCCAAAGAAAACAGTTTGCATTGCAATTTTTCCATGGTTTTATTTTTCAGCTCTCCTTCTTTCGTTTGTTGTTTTCGTTATATTTCTTTTTGCCATCAACGTAGGGCAAAAGAATACAAAATAAAAAACTAAATAGGAATAGATATATATATATAAATATATATATTTATGTATGTATTATATATTTTTTTTGTGTGTGCATTAGGAGTGACCAGGGCCCACAAAAGGTTGTCCGGTCTGTTGCAACTCGGTTAAGCCCTGCCAGCATCCAGCATCCAACTTTCAACTGGGTCATTGTTGTCCGCCCTGGCTTACCGACTCGAGCAGAAATAATGCCAAATCTGAATGCTGCGAATTCAATTTGATATATAAAAAATAAATACAGGCAAGAAAGAGAACAATCGAAAGTAGTTTAAGCTGCTGGTATGTGAGCTTAAATAAGGTAAAACCCGAAATACGTAGAGGAGCTGGGATTGGTACAAGTATCTTCGTGGAGCGGAAAATCTCTTTATTGGATTTGAATAGCAATAAAGATAATATTTTATACGATTTAAGATTATTTTATTATATTACTTGATATAGTACCGATACAAAGTAAATTTTAAGTAGGAGAGATCTTCTACGTAGTTTGCATAATTCAAAATCATCTGAGTAATTATTTAATATTTGTAAACTTAATATAGATACAAATAAATCACTGCAAAATGCAGTCTAACAAGCTGCACTTGCTCGTTAAAATACCCTACACCCTTTACTGTACCGCACACCTGACAGGTAACCCTTGGAGCAACTGCCCACAACTCATCCCTTTTTGTTTGTTAATTTCTTTTATAATTTTTGCAATTTTTCTTTCTCTCCCTCTACCCCCTCTCAGTCAGTGCAATTCTGGTGTCTCTTCGGCGATTTTTGCTTTGTTGTTCGTTTCATTCCGTTCCAGGTTTTCAGAACTTAATTAAATGTTGTCACAGCGCACACTTTGTAGTCCCAGTGCCTGGACCTTTGCCCCTATGCCCCTTTTTTCCCTCGTGTCCTGGGGGTAGAGGAGCGGACCGTTCCGCTCCATTGGCAGCGCTGGCTGTTTGTGACAGCAATTCGAAGTGTAAATGAAATAATAGCTGCTAAAAACCAATTTGGCGTAAATTATAAAAGCTTAATGGGCTTTGTAAACGGGGATGCCCCTGCCCCTGCCTCGTGGCAGCTTTCATTGAGCAACCTTTGACTAACGATGTATTTGCTTGTTCTCTTGCAGTTCGGTGGAGCTGATAGCCCTGCTGGCTATTTCGTGCACCTTCTTCCTGTTCATGCACACGAACAAGCTGAACAGCCGCCTCAAGGAAATGGAGGTGAAGCTGCAGCCGTCCGAATTTTCGGCCCTCGGTCTGACCGGCAATCACATCAGCGGACACGATGCGGACAGTAAGTTACTATATCCCCCAGATACTCAGATACTCCCATCTCAGCAGCCATCGCACAGAAGTATCTCGCACCTCGCCTCCTCTCATTTCCATCTCGCAACAATGGACACAAGGCCAGATTGTGGGCCAGAATTTGCGCTCGATTGCATTCGCGTTGCGTATCGGAATAAGGCATCGCATTCGGACAGGAAGTTTAGCAAAGGCCAAGTGGTAGATAGGATTCGACTGGGGGTTATCTAGGAAATTTAGATGGTCTTTACTATTTTGTAGAAATTTAATGGAGAAAACATATTCTTTACAAGAATCGTAAGAAATAATAGTTAGTACTTTAAACCGTAACTACAATAAAGCATTCTTTGTTTTTTTATCAAATAGGTAAGGTAGTTTTTATATTGTGGTTTTTGTAAGTAGTTTTTATATCCTATATAATTAATGGGAAAATGCAACCGCAGGTGAAACTAAAATTAACAGAATGATAAATGTGTCTAACCCACCCTTCCCAATAAGTGCGATACCGCGTTTGAAAGTTGGCTACGCCCAATTGATTTTTAATTACCACATTGACCTGAACCTCAGCCTCTAAAAAAGAAGAAACTGATAAAAAAGAGAACAGCCTCTCTGAGGCCTTTGTTAATAATTTCCGTTGGCGTTTGCCATAAAATAGCTGATCGTTTTAAGCCAAATTAGTGCACATTGCCTTTCGCATGAATAAATTATGTCATATTCTAGGGAAGGTCCTAAAAGTAAATACAAACACCAGTATGCACATTAATTTCTCTATTTCTGTGCGCTTCTGAAATAGCACTAATAAACTGGCAAATTAAAATCAACATAATATATGGTCGATGCATCCATAGATTGTCGGTGCGGCGGGCTTTTTAATTACAATATGAATGTGTTTACATATTAAGCATATCTCTGCACACAGAGAGTCATTTTTTGTCAATATTTTAGTGCATTAATAAATTATTTAGGAGCGACAGTTCCGCTGGCACAAAGGTTAGAGGGCATTATCGGCGTGACTGGGAATTAAACCTTTTCACATTGCTTTACGCGCACTTTTGTTTTTGCGGTTGTGCTTAATAATGCAGCATATTGATTATAATATTATTAATTTAATTAGTAAACATGGCAAAAATTATGAAAACTCCAAAAGAAATCGAGGGATTAATTGGAGGGGAATATAAAAGTAATATTCTGGAGTGAACGAGCGGGAATGGGCCAGAATTCGTTATGGTATCTTCATTCCATATATACAGTGCCTTTAAATTGTATTTTCAATATTACTTTTGATTTGAAGTAAGACAGCAAGGAAAAAAGAAATAAAAAAAAAACTTTATAAAATGTTAGCAAAACGAGCTTGCTTGGAGAGCTACATTCTCATTATTGTTTATTTAGAAAAAAGGCTTTTTTGTTCGAAATTCCCTCAAAGTATTTGAAATACTCTCATTAAGATCACATTACCAGAGACCGCAAAACCCGCCACTTGACACCTTTTGCTTTACAATAATGTTTGTCGAACGCACTCGAAATTCCAGTGGACACCAAACCAAAATCCAAACCGCACTCTATGGCACAAACAATAAAAAAAAAATGCCCTGAAAAGAGCATAAACGAAAACGAGCGTTTTCTGGAGCGTCACTTGAGATTCTGCCCCTCAGTAGCCGTCAGCAAGAAACCCCGAATTAGGCCGCCGCCAACTACAAACTAATAACGCTGTCGTCATTAGGCAACAGCGGAAAATCCGAAATCGAATCAAAACTCTCTGGAAATGCAAACCCTAATTTCCATGCCGGAAGTTTTGCGGCCTGCCCGGGCCGTGCCATTCCACTTGCAAATTAGGCAAAAGTTGCCCCAACAGCAGCACAGCTGTGCCACCAAGTGATCTCCACTTGGCTGCTTTTCTTCGCCAGGGGAAAAATGTGAGCCCAAGGGGGCCGAGGAGCGGGAAAACAGAAGACTTCACGCCTTACTGCGGTGATTGCCAAACAACAACAACGGCAGTCAGCTGACGCCAGTTTGGTGGTTATAGTAGAAGAAAGAAAGCCTCTCTCTGGGTCGCAAAAATAAAATACCCTAGAAGAGAAATGAGCATAAATTATCTTTTGGGTTTGAGGCATTTTATATTTTCATACAATTTTTTTTGTAAAAAACAACTATACATATATATGTATTATGTTGATATTGTTTCAAAGATAATAATAAATCATAAAAAAGAATACTAATTTATTAATGTTAAAGGATCACGGGAGTTATTAAAGGGAAACATTATAAGCCCTGTCTTTGTGACAACATTTCCGGATTTCTTCTTCAAAACGCTTCTTTACTCCTGTAATAGAATCCCGTCAAGTGCACTTTAAAACTATGCCATTACTAATGACTCAGCAGTTAAGACATTCTAAATTATAACTTAGACAAAAATAAAACTTCTAATAATTTTTAGGATAGATTTTTAGGAACAAAATTCTCTGAGATTTTAAGGTTCTTTTAAAGAAAAATCTGTTCTTAAAATTGTATTTCAAAGACCTCTGAAAAGTCAAAGTAAAAGTTTAGGACATTTGAGAGTTATTTTCGTGTATTGTAGAAAAAAAGAATTTTTTAAATCGGAAACTTCTTCAAATCATTACAATTTACAATTAAAATTTTACTTTTATTTTGTGCTTTTAAAAATGATCCTGATATTTTGAAGATTCCATTTCAACTTTATAATAAACATATCCAAGTATTATGTAGGTATTTATATTACGAAGTATATTTGATTAATTTTAAATTGTAAAATGGAATTCAATTACTTCTGTTATATTTATGTATAATTTGAAAAATTTTACAATTTCTGAAGTCAACTTTTCAACAAACCTTTGTCAGTTAATGCAGAAATTCGGTTCCCCCGACTGTTTTAATGCAATGGTTAATTTTTATATAAACCATAATATTTATTTAAATTATTAACTATAAAAAGTAAAACGAATTCTCAAGATTTCAATAAAACCCTATCTGATAGATAGGAAAAGGGTAAAACTCCGCTACCAAGTCGATTTTACACTGTGCAGTGAGTAATGATGATGATAATGATGGTGTGGAAGCGGATAAAGTCGGGCCAGATGCACCGTAGAGTCCAGAGTGCACTTGTGGGCCGTGTTTGCCACACAGCTGGTGGCATCTTCATTGTTGCCGCTTTTGCATTTGCGTCTGCGCACGCGTCAATTGCCGACAGTTACAAATTGTTGCCGGTTAGCCCCTCTCCACGACTCCGAAAAACCAGCTAATGGCAAAAAATATATGTATATGTAGCTACATGAAAACATATAAAAAGAAAGAAAATATTTTGGGAAAAAACATATTAGAGAAGTGGATGCATTTTTTCCTCGAGCAAAGACAAAACGAAATAAACAGTGTGAAATTCATCTAAAAGGTTCGCCTCAAGCCGTTCGCTCATGCATCCATTCATAAATATTTCATTTAATTGACTCACACGACTCGGGGTCGAGTACGAGATAAAGATACGAATATGACGTCGCGACGTACTCAACATGCTCGTTTAAGCCATCATGATGATGATGACACCGTTGTCGGTTTTTTGGTCTGGCTGCTCTTTTTTGTATTTATTTTTATACACATTTATGTATTTGTCTGGCAACATTGAACTTGACTTAAGTTGATTAACGGCGCTGAACGCTGCAAGCCAACTTGGCTGGTGGTTGGTTGCTTTCGTGGTCTAATGAGCAAGTGGAAATGTGCAGAGAAAGGCGTGGGGCCTCAGATCATTTATGTTAATTTCTCGAATGGAGAAATACTTGGGAAGTAGGGGAAAGCAAAGAATTAATTTGAGAATTTAACCAAGTTTCTACAACGATTCTTACTAGGCCAAAACATGCATATTAAGCCAGGATATGGATATGGAAATATTGATTAAAGATAATTTACGCTTTGAAAAAGCGCTGCCAATAATAAATATTAACTTGGGCCTATTCAGGCAGACTATTTACATTTTCCAAATTTCTTAATAATTCAGAGGAATGCATCTAAGAAGTAATTTTAATTATTGTTTTTAATTAATTCCTTTTTAGCTTTTCAAGCTTAAGAGTTTTGCCAAAACGTTTAGAGAATTTTCTCTTAATTGAATATCATACATCCTTTATTAAAAAGTTTTCTTCTTGAACATGAATGTAAAAAAATTTATAAAAAATTAAATAAAGTAAAGCTAAACCCGTGTTTAAATTGTTATTGTAAATTCAAATTTTTCGTATGAAAACTAGGCCAAAACATTTAACTCATATACTATTCATAATTGAAACAAGAGACAAGAAAATATTTATAAAAAAAATACGGAGCTATTTCGTTTCTAAAAAGGCTTCCTATTGAGCAAAATGTATTCATAATTGAAACCAAGAAATATTTTTAAAACAATTTGCAGTTTTTCCAAGTTTGAAAAGATACAGAAATAAGGCTCCTATCGATGAAAATCGCATTAAGAAAACAACCGTCTAATTATTAAATTACAAAGTTCAGATTTATAAACAATACTAGGTAACCTTCATTATATATTTCGTAAATCTTTCAAGACCATACCGTGTCAACACCAACCCTTGTCTTAATAGATCAACCATCCTAAGAACCTTTGGGCACTACACCCTGTCAGAAGCCATTGTCTCTGAAGTTAAAACACAAGCCCAACAATTGCCTGCACCTTTAACTGGAACAGCAAAAGGAAAAACAACAAAATCTTTGAGAAAATGTAGCAATGCACAGTGGTCGGTCTTGTATGGAGCGGGCGGCCAAAAATACTTCTAGTAGAGATA
>JAEIHY010016413.1:4559-16760 GCA_018904565.1 Drosophila tsacasi
ATTCATTCTGTTTATACTCTTTACCAAAGACATTTTATTATCACTGGAAGTTTCCTTAAAGTCCATTATAGTCTGAACCTTTTGATTTTCGATAAATATATAAATGTTAGGTTTTAATTTGGTTCTCAGAGATAGTTATATGGTTAATTCGCAAGAATACATGAGAAACAAAGGCCATGATGGTTTTCTCTTAATAATTACTCAACTCAAGAGACGTAATCATCAGAACGGAACGAATATAATAACTATATGCTAATAAAGATTAAAGTAAACCCAAGGTAAATGTGCAGTATGGTCGTACAAATCAAATAACAATGCGATTTGGATGGTCTTAACTTTAAAGAATTACGGATGTCGTGATTTAATGAGGCTTCTGGAAGCCTAGCCATATACTTACCACTTTGGAGTTTTCTTTCTTATTTAAACCTAATGCTCTTAGCATCTGATTACGCTGCTCCATCATGAGTGTCCTTTCGTAGGTGTAAGCAGAGATGTCGCTGTTGTTCTGTTTTGGTAATAATTATTAATTATTTGTAAGTACTTGCATACTGTATTTATTGCTAGTATCGCCTACCATCTCAACCACCTCGACATCGGCTTCGATTCGGAGATGGTACAGGAATGTCTTAAGATCCTTCTTCATTTGAATCGAATTGTCCTCGATTTGAGCAACTGTGAAGATCCTCAGCTTGCAATTGCGCCAAGTACGGTGCTGCTTCAGCAGGAAGGGCAGCAGCATGAGCAGGCCACCGTCGTGGACAATCCACCAGATGTCAATGTTGCCACCAATCTGAATTCGACATTGAAATGTAAATATAAAACACAGTATGGAGTTTCTGCGGTAAATACTACTTTGTGGTTTGACTCTGGATAGAAGTTGATGCCCTTGGGCACCATCAGGGCCATGTGACAGGCGGCCACGGTGCGGACCGTTTGGATGAACGTCTTCCAGCTGTTGCGACCCTCCTGCCGCCAGCTATAAGGCCAGCCAATGATGACTGTGTTGGGCTTCATGCCGCCCAGTCCAATGGTTTGAATGCTGCAAAGCAAATCAGATTTCAATGCAAAACTCTCCAACTGTCACTACATCACCCTGATCTTACACTGAACTGAGGCCTTCGCCAATCTGTTGAGCGACAAGGACATCGCAGAATCCCTTCACCTTCTCGTCGGTCATGTACTTGCGCAACGTGGACTTGGCGTCCACGGCTTTGTTGGATATCTTTGTGTGGTCGCCCTTTATCACAGACACACAGATCGTCAATCCCTTGCCAGCTTTCAGCTGGGTGGCAAACGAAAAGATTTTCCTGTACTTTGGCAATAAATTGTCGTTGAGCTTCGATAGCACTAAAATTTGGGGACGCCAATTTTTCGTATGCGGTGGGCCTTCCTCCAGACGTAGGAGCGAGTACCTGGCGGCAGTGAGAGCCATTCCACGAATGCCATCACCCCACTCCTTTTCAGCTCTGCAATTCGGATCGATTAGCACGAGTTAATCCAATCTCTTGGATCGTCACACTCACCCCCGGTACTCAATGTATTTGTAGATAATGATGGCCATTCCCATTGCAATCAGTGCGAAATACCAGGACGTCATGATCATGACGGATATGCACAGGGTCAGGCCGATCAGCGACAAGCTCCAGTGATAGAACTTGAAGCGCGGTCTCCAGTTGGGGGTTCTCAGCAGTGTTTGCACGGCACAAGCCAGGTTGACAAAGCCATAGCACATGAGGAAGAACATGGACAGCAGGGGGGCCAGCAAGTCCACGTTGCCTGAAGGTGTAGAAGGAAGCATTACAATTTGTAAGAAGAAAAACATGGCTAGGACCTACCCAAAAGAATACCGCACTGGCAGATGCAGATGGTCAGGAGCAGGGCACGGGTGGGCTCCCCACGGCTTGAGGACTTGGCAAACGGAGCCAGGAACGGGATAATCTCATCTCTGGCTATCGCCTGCAGCAGACGGGGAGCACCGGTCAGGCTCTGAAGACCAGCTCCCAGGGTGGACAAAAAGGAGCCAATCAGGATGACCCACTGATTTGGCCAGGCAATGTTTGCCACAACCAGCTTACCACCGATCGATTGACCGAATCTTGGGAATAAAACGAGGGTCAGCAATATTTTTCTGGTGAAATCGAAAGCTGCACTCACTTATCCCTCAGCAGGAGATTATCCACGGTGCCGGCGAAGAACATGACGCTGGATAGGTAGACGGTGCTGGTGGTCAAAATGGCACATATAGTTCCGATGGGAATGCTCTTCTGAGCGTCAGCCAGGTCGCCAGATCGATTAGACCCAGCCATGATGCCTTTGTATAGTTTGCATTTAGATCAAAATAAATAGAGACTTGACCAGCTCCTCCTACCTGTGACCGATGGGAAGAAGATGCCGATGAGCAGGGTGAACGATGTGGTTATATCCGCCATTATCTGATTGTATGACTGGCCATCGGTGTTCTCGATATCAATTGCGTTTTTGCCGTAGGATATGAACTGCCCCTTCTCCAGAAACGATGGGAAGATGTTGTCGTAGAAAACGCCGCTAGCCAGACCCTTGATGCCCTTCACCTTGGTCACATTGTTAGCTGTGTGGAGCCAGGATTAGATCCGGCTTAAAGCTTGTTTGCATTGAGAGGGGTCCTTACCTAGGTAGTATTCCTCGCATCTACCTTCCGGGCAGTATATGTCGCGCAAGAACGTGTCTTCCTTTGTGCAATTTTCAATGGGAATGTCCTTCAGAAGGCGCTTACCCAGAACACACATGCTGCAATGAAGAAGCAAGCTCAAGACACTATCCGAAGGGAGGTAATTAGGGCATACTTACTATAGCTTTTCGTTGCCATGGATATTGTCAAATATTCCCACATACACCGCTATTATCGACAGGATGACACAGGCCAAAGCTACCGTTGCGAACTTATTGACGAATTTCACGCCCACAAACACGATGAGACCTTAATGGCACAGGCGACATTAGTGCCTGCTCTTAACATAACCGAAAATGACTGTCAAGTGTTAAACTTACCCATAAAGATGAGCAGTAAAGTGCCGTAGACCCTGAAGTTGTTATACATCGCATCAGCATCCTTGGTGAAGTCCCCGAATATCGATGCCCACGGCGCCATGTATGTCTGCAGGCCATGAACATTAATTAAGTAATGGATGGTTTAAAGTTTATGTATTTTTCAATACCCACCAATACGATTTCCACCGCACCAACGATGTACATCGCCGCTGCTAGTGTGGTTCCCGTATAGAACAACATCCCCACCGCTCCACCAAACTCAGGCCCAAGGGATCTGTGTTTGGAAAGACTCAATTAAAAATGCTTCCACTTTATAGCCCATATAAAAGGTTACCGTGATATCATGAAGTAGCTCCCTCCCGCCGGCACCACCCCATTCGTTGCAATGGCCGACATCGAGATCGCGGTTAGCATTGTCTACAAAAAGAGTTCATCATTTGACCAAGTGGGACACATGGGGTAAGGGGCAGGCGCTCGCTTACCACACAGCAGCAGGTCAACACAATTAAGAATCCACACACGGCGCCAGCCGTTCCAACAACCCATGTTAATCGAATGAACAATATGACACCAAAGATATTTTGAATGCATGGCAAGAACACTCCAATTAGGGTACCTTTAATCGAGACATTTGATGGCCATGTTTGTTAGTGAGCTCAGTACCATTTGTTACAATTTTTGATTATTTTTTGAACATAATGAGTGTGCTAGAAGTGCCTAGAAAATGCAATGTCCCTCACTAAGCCTCGAGCCAAAAGAAAAACCAAAAGTAAAGCCAAATGAAAAACGAAACTATCGAATTATAGGAGTTCAGAAAAGAAAAATGAACAAAAGCCGTCCATATCATTACAATTTTCCTTGCCAAACACAAAGATATATATCAGATATATCAGATAATATATCAGATAATTATATCGAAAATATTACGTTAACATTAAAGTGTATTTTATAAAATTTAAGTTAAATATCTCTGGAGAATGAATGAACAATTGGCAATTGTATATAAAGAATGCCGCGTTAAAGAGATTAAACTAATCATTCTTTCAGATCTTTGTGAGGCTGAGGGAATTGCATTGTATTGTGTGTGCCTTTCAATATGAGAGAAACAAGTAAGTTAATTAACTTGTGGCGAAACATACCCATTCGAGCCGATGGAGCTGCCGGCTTTGCATCGGGATCGGTGGCCGCTGGTATCGTGTTTTCATAATTGGCAATTGATGAAATGAATGTTGATATATGGGGCCTGGTCGCCAAATCATCATCGTAGAGATATAGATTTGGGTCGATATTGGACTTCTGGTTCTCTTCAGCCCTGTGGATATCACCTGAGTCTGTAAAAAGATCAACAAAAAGAGAGAATACTTATTAGAATCATATATTATGGACCTAAATATAACCATACAACTAAGGAAAGGTTGCCTAAAAATAGCTTTTTATTTTGAAAACAATTAAATTGAGTAATGTACACAATTTAAAAGCCATTTTTGTGGCCCCTGTATAATAATATAATAACTCTTTCGCGCTACCTTCATTTTTTGTGTCGTGAACTGTACCATTGTGTTCGGATGGTATTATTTCCATTTCATCCGAATCATCTTTTGCATCTTTGTTACTTTGCATGTTAACGTTGTGTGTTTGGCTTCAAACTCTGGGCTCTAGATTGCACTTTTCTCACTTAAAATTAGGTAACACTAGATGGAATGCGAACGAGAATTTACTTAATGGCCGCAGCTTAAGGGGGACTGGGGAACTCTGCACATATCTCATCTGCATTAGCATTATATAACCGAAAGGCGTGGCCGATTCGGCGGCAGTGTATATATCCCGCACATATCTCTGCTACACACTCGAGATTTGGGACTCTGGGCAAGGAATGGAGTTTTTTTCTTTTCCGTGAGGGAACTCCCCCGGGTAGCTCCAGAGGTGAGTGTGGATTTTAAATGAGCAGGCAACGGGATGCTGCTGAAAGAGGGATGCTGTGTGCACTCGCAGCCACGAAAGTTGTGCCAGCAGCTCAGGCCTGGCACAAAAAAAAGTATGTAACCGATTAATTTAGGTCAAGGATTTTCAAAGCCCGACATCTTGGGGCGGTAAATAGGCGTCGTCGTAGTCGTCTTATTTCTCCCCGTAATGCGGTACAAAAACAAAAAAAAAAAAAAAACTGAAAAATGGAAACGGAAAAGAGCAGAGGCGGAGGCTGCAGCAGCAAATTGTTACGAAATGAACGCCTTTGCAGGGGAATGCAGGGAAAACAGTCTAGAGTTCGTCATCCGATTGTGATTTTTGTTTTCCGGGAATAGCACACACTTGGTTGGTAATTGAACGCACTTTTTTCCATGTATGTATTTGATTATTGTTAGAATTTCGTCGATTGTTAAAGTATGGTTTTGTTATATGTTAAAGGTGCTCAAAAAGAATTCCGTTTTCATGTTTTTTGTTATTTTTTTGTATTTTATTTTATTTTTATTATTCGAAAGAAGGTTCTTTCCAAAAATTATGTTAGGCGAGAGCGAAAACGCTCAGATGTATGCTACTTTTCGTTCGGATTAATAGAAAAACTAAGAAAAACTGTTGGTATTCGGCCGAATAAAAATTATGTTGCCCAGGACCCTGAGCGTTCGTTCAATTGAGATGAAATCGAAAGCTTTTGTCGTCTACACACATTCTTAATACACACACAGGCTCCAGCCGCCAAGAGAGAAAGCCAGAGCGGAATGCGGAGAGCGGTGAGCCGAGAGCGACATTGCAGGTGTACATTCATTCCTTAGCCCACACACACAGCCCACCACTTGGCCAGGCATCCAGCAGCCCAGCAGCAGCACCGCACTCTCGCCCAGCATCCATCCATCCGCTGGAAAGGCAAAGCCAAGGCAAAAGCTGCTCTGCCTGGGCTCTCTCTCACTATGAGCTTTCCACAGGTACTAGGAAAGGAAGCTTTGCCTTACAGGCTGCTGTGAGGAAATGTGTCAGCAGGGCATCCAGGACTTTTACAAATTGGGGCAGCGCAGGCTTGGATTGCAGGCCCATAAGCTCTTTATCTGGCACTACAGTAGTCTTTCGATACTAAACCAAGTGTACCCACTCAAGTCGAAGCTACAACTTGGGACAAAGTGCCTAAAATAGGATTTTGTCAATGTTTTTCAGTTTGTCTATTCGGCAAATATTAACTCCACATTGTGTGAAAGCGGTGCCCGATTATTTGTGTTGTTTAGATTTCTTAATATTTTTAGCCGCAGGATAGTTGTTCTTTTTTTAATTAGGTTAACTTTCCATTCAAATTCCTTACAGTATCGAAAGGGAACTTGAAAATTAACTCACCTAGCGTTTCATCGTGGTTGTCGCCGAGAAGTTTTCCACTCGCTGATTCATCCTGTTGATAGTCCAATACGGTGTCTTCGTCTGCTTTTGTGACTTGAAATCTATCTGGCATATTTGTTATTTTAAGGCACTCTAGAAGTGAGACAAATAGTCATTAATATAAACAGTTCTTATCTGAAATCCAACGCAAAATCAAAATGATCAAAGGCATTCCCGACGATACCAGAAACACGTAAACTCGATAACTAATAAACTGTTAAGTCAGGTCATTTATTGTTCGCCGACAATAATTCCATTTCGGGTTAGAACGGAATATATCTGATAAACCAGCAATAAGTCTTATACTTTCTTTTTCCTTTTATTTCGGCCGCACCTTGCATTCGATAACCCGTGATCGAAGATACCGTTATTTCCGGGAGGCCAAATCACATTATTTGCATAATATTTAGTCTATCACATGACCAACTAACACATACAAATTCTGCTAATATGACTTAACAAAAAGCAAACCTCCAGGTTATGCTCCATTTTTCAGCTCAGATAAAAAGTTGTTTTCGATCTTTTTACGATTATCGGTTTACACTCTCGTTGTGAACACAAGATAACGGTACTACTTGCTCTCAGGCCTTATGTTATGTCACGGGTTTGGTTATATAACCGGCAGAAATAGCCTGTTTTAACCAGAAGACTGTTACTAAATATATATTGGCAGATAAAGAAGATAAAATCTGTTATATAACAACGCTCTTTATGGGTGGATACATTTTAAACAGCTGACTGAACGAAATCCTGCCCGAGTCCGAATAACACTCAGCGCCACTGTATTTTTAAGCATAGCGCGCGCATGATAAAGGGAAAATAAACACCAAAACAAACATGCATATACCTTTTAGTCATGCAGCCACAGCAAGTTTTGGGAGGAAAATCAGAAGTTGCTCTATTCCCTATCATTTAAAGTTCATGTACATACATACATAGATACACGGGAACTCTCGCCTGCAAATGTATTTACACATACGTAGGCCGAGAGCGAGAGAGCTTATCGAGATCACTTCTCATCCCGGCTTGGACCGAAAATAAGCTCCAGCGGGCGCTCATTGATAAGTTCCTAAATCTGTACTCATCGATTGGGGTTCGCTGCACCTGCATACACACGAAATCATTCCGCAGATTAACAATACAAATCTACATGGCCAGTACACAAAGAAGTGCATGCAGATACATTCATATCTACGATGTACGCAAATATGTACATATGTATGTATGTTGCACAGGATGAGCGCCACCGACCCGTATGTAAAAACTGGCTGGAATCGCGCATATTATCTAACATCGATGGAGCCAAAGGGTTCAGTTCGATCCGCGGGCGGCCTACAGTCCCACTTCGTCCAAAAAGGGAAAACAAGAACACATTCATACGTACATCGGAAATGCCTCTGATACGGAGGGGGAAAATGTAATGTTTACGCGCAGCGACAGCACGAATTTTATTCCATTTACTTGAGCAAGCGCCTTGAACTCGCAAATCACCGACGATCCACTGTGTGCTAACTAACACGTCCTTTCTGCTCTGTTTTTTTTACAATTTATTATCGCTGCTCCTCCTCCAGCTTATTATTAGTGAACTTTTCAATTGTACGAATAAAATAAAACTATCATATTAAAGGCGCATGAGTAATACAAAATGATTTTCCACTGTATATACTTTGGAATCGCGAGTTGGGGGAAAGACTGTTGTATTAATGAAAAGTGTAATTGAAATCAAATGTAACGCATAGGGGACGCATGAATACCGATTGTATTTTGGAAAACCAATCCGCCAGTGATATATTTATTGCAATTAGCGCCCTAATTCCCCATGATACCATTTTATGATAATTTCTCCTTCGGCGTTTGTGAACGTACGAAATTACTGTTTCTGGGCAAAGTTTATAAAGCAGTTAAAAAACACCCGCAAGCTGTGTATGTACATACATACATAAATATGCTTATATGTAAATATGTATAGCATGTTGCCAACTTGAAGATTTATTGCTAACAATTTACTAAAAACTTAATGAAATTGCAAACAAAATTGGCGGATTTGTATAGTTTTATACTAACATGTTTTTTGCATGGACATTTGGACAAATGTATTCCTATGTCTAGTAAAATGCATAAATATTGTGGTAAAATCAGCTAGAGCCATGGTTTATTATATGCAAAACACTTTAAAATGCGCTATGTAGAGTTCTTATAATTTACATAGGGCTGCAGTGCATATCCGATAGTTGTAATGAAATGAATGAAACAGTGATCGAATCGTGTCTCATTAAACATAAAGCTTTTTCATAATAATTATATTTTTAATTAAAATATGTCTCCGGAAAACTTTTAAAAAGGATATAACTTTCATATGTGCATATATCGATACAAAAATAATACTAAACAATCGGATAAAATTATAATTCACTACAAATAAATTTGTAGTGATCAGTCACTGCTTAATTTAATGTATTTATTTATATAAGGCTTACAATCGGTTATACCTATAGCATAAGCTACTGTGACCATCCGCTCGACTGAGAGTATTTACATAAACATATATATATAAATTATATATTTAAAAAATTACTAATCATAAAAGTAATTAAGTGTACATTTGTATTAACAATTTGTCCGTGTATATTAAAGTTTTTTATTGAGCCCCCAGATATACAAATATTATTGTTTTATGTGTAAGAATGCACAGAATAACAAAATAAATTTAAACTATATTTTTCTTTAAATGTAAATATTAAATATTATTAAAAAAAGAATTTTTATTGAATAAAAAATTATTTCGAGTCATCTAAAGAAAAGTGAGATCGATACACTTTTCTCTTGGTTATCGAAACAGATTCGTGAAAAAGCTGTTTGTTGGGTGGCAGTGGGCACATCGTTCGTTTTCTGTTTGTTCCAGCCCTGGTCCGCGGTTAAATTTGTTGTAACGTCAGAAGTTATTTTGTGCTGTTTTTAAAATTAGGTGATGATTATGTTGCGTTGTCAAATTTGCGTACATTTTGAATGTGTGAACATTCCTAATAAAAATCTATTTTGCACCATATTTGACCATGACATGACAATGAAATGAAAAATTTGATATACTAATAATAATAATATTTTGCCTTTAAATTTTTAATATGCCAGGTCTTGTCTGAAATAAGTTAAGCCGGCAACTCAGCTAGTTTTGAAATGATTCCACGTTAAGCTTTTGAAAACTGCGATGTTTAGCGGCGAAATAGTTAAATTGGTAACGCTCCTCGATGCTTACGGATATCGATGTTTTTGCCGGAAAACATCGGTGTTAAAAAAAAATAAAAGCAAAAACAACAATTGTTCTTATATCATTTAATTTTTATTTTAACGTTTGCTTTATAAGCACGAATTTTTCATACTTTTGTCTTGGCAAAAAATATCGAAAAATATCAAACAAAAATATTGCAATTTTGATATTTGCAAACAAAAAATATCGATATATTGATATTTTTGCATATTAACAGCTCTATTGGCAACGCTCTTGCGGACCACCCCACCTTTTCAAAAAAATTCGGCGTCGTTCGCTCATCGTGTCGCAGTTCTTATTGAAGGTAAGTTTGAATATTTAAATAATTCTGTGTGATCAATGACCAGTTGGAGTGGCAGTTCGTTGGCCACCTAACAAGAGTACGTGCTACCAGATTCCAGCGAAAAAGGGAAGCGAATTCCGCCAAAGCCGACGGCGTGTTTGCACCACCACGTGTTTTCAAAGAACGCAATGTGTGGTAATTTGCGAACATACATATAAATACATATGTATGTATAAGTATGTACGTATTGTGCATGGCCCGGAATGGCGTATTAGTTTTTAAAACGGCCCTTCGTCTGTAAAAATGTTGGCTTTATAGTATTTGGTTGTATAAATAAATATGTAGTTGGATTTTGCAAGGCCCTTGTGTGCTAGACTCCTTTACTGATGCAATTTCCGAATACGTACATATTTATGTATGCGTACATATCTGCGAGTGCAAGTCTGTACATCATCGCGCTTTTCTACAGAAATTCACCCTAAATTGGCATTTGCTTAAAATGAAATTCTTTGTATTCTAGTGAAATCCGCATTTACCGTGTAATGGACGCTCCGCCAGAGGGAAACGTGGACACAGAGTCCTGCAATGAGGTCGATGAGGAGAAGTCTGGCTCCGACTGCCAGTCGATGTGAGTAGTGGTGGTGACGCCATTTGCGACAAGGGCAGCACTAACTATTAATTGGCACCTCGCCCGCAGGCCCGCGTACATGAGCGCTGTGTTGCGGCGCCAGTACTTGCAGGAAATGGTGAAGGCACTGCCCGCCCCAATTCAAAACAGAATTGTGTTTCTGAAGAATCTGCAATTGGAGCACCTGAAAATCGAGGCGGAGTTCTTTGAAGAGGTGTACAAGCTTGAGCAGAAATACCAGCTGAAATATCAGCCGCTGTTCGACAAGCGCAAGGAGGTCGTCGAGGGCACTGTGGACCCTGAAACGGAGAAGCCCAACTGGAAGGAGCCGGAGCATCCGACCGACAACGAGGCCGATATCGAGCCCTTCCTCGAGTCTCTGAAGACTTACAAAAGTATTCCACAGGACGCCAAGGGCATCCCCGGCTTTTGGCTAACCGTGTTCCGCAACACGGCGATCCTCTCTGAGATGGTTCAACCCCATGATGAGCCAGCTATTCGCAAGCTGTCCGATATATCCATTAAATACGTTGATGGGGTAAATTCATCCCTGCTCCTCACTGCTCTTCCTTGCCCTACTAACAGCTGCCTCCCTTTCAGCATTCGTACACCCTGGAGTTCCATTTCGATAAGAACGAGTACTTTACGAACTCGGTCCTAACTAAACAGTACGTCCTGAAGTCAACTGTTGATCCCGATGATCCGTTTGCATTCGAAGGACCCGAGATTTACAAGTGCACGGTATGTAGCTTAACCTGAGTGCTCCCATAGAGTGCTGTCTAACCGAATCTATATCGTGTGGTGATCGTATAGGGTTGCAACATCAACTGGGAGAAGAAAATGAATCTGACGGTGAAGACCATCAGGAAGAAGCAGAAGCATAAGGAGCGCGGCGCTGTGCGCACCATTGTTAAGCAGGTTCCAACTGATTCCTTCTTCAATTTCTTCAATCCACCCGAGGTTCCATCCGACAAGGAGGAAATCGATGACGAATCCCAGCAGGTAAGCTAACAGCAGCCGAAGTTTCACAGGGTATTTAATCATATTGGATTAATCCCTAGATATTGGCCACCGATTTCGAAATTGGTCACTTCTTGCGCGCCAGAATTATTCCAAAAGCAGTGCTTTACTTCACTGGCGACATTGTCGATGATGAGGACGACGAGGATGAGGAGGAGTTTGACGAGAACGAAGAGGATGAGTTTGACGACGATGAGGCCCCGCCAGCAAAGGGTCAGAATAAAGCTCCCGGCGGCAAGAAGCAGACGCCCAATGAATGCCCCAATCAGTAGGCTTATGAATGAATAGAATACATGGCTGGTGTTTACCGATAAAGTGTATATAATATATAATTCAAATTTGATTTGACATATATTTTTGGTGAATTAAAACTACTACACTACAAACAAATATGAGCTGAAATCGAATAAATCACACGAGATATTTTCAAGAAATCTATCATTTGGCGTGAATCGAACATTCCCTTTTAATAATTGGAACAGCGCTGGCATTTCCGCATGGGTAAACGGAAAAAGATCATAACAGCTGATTTTATGTCATCTCTGTCAGAGATCATTTTTCTAGTAGCAAACATTCAGTTTATCGGCATATATCTGTCCCTGTGGCCGTGACTGGAAAATC
>JAEIHY010016414.1:0-30437 GCA_018904565.1 Drosophila tsacasi
CCATAGAACACATTTTTTTGTATGAGATGCCCTCTCTATATAACTTTATACTCTTTGGTGGAACTTAACAATAGAGCTGGGGAAAAATCGATTAATCGATCTTTTTATGTTCTCGATTCATCGATTTAATTTTTGAGTATCGATTTGAATCGAAAATTTGTTAGCACTAGAGCTGGGGAAAAAATCGATTCTCGAATCAATCTTTTTTGATTTTCTCAATTCATCTATTTAATGTTTGAGAATCGATTTAAATCGAAAATTTGCCAGCACTAGAGCTGGGGAAAAATCGATTCTCGAATCAATAAATCGATCTTTTTTATTTTCTCGATTCATCGATTTAAATCGAAAATTTGTCAGCACAGCCAATTTTGTCACTAAAAAATGGAGCGCAATATTTAAGTTTTACGTTTTACATTTTTAACTATTTATGTATATTAATATAATTATTTTACATTAATTCTTTGGAATTCACTAATAAGAATCAATGGCTTTAAATTTATATGTACAAATATCATAACATGAATCTCATTATCTTACCTCAAAGGTGAAGAACACATTATTATTTCTTTTTGTTAACTATTATAATTTTGAAAGGTGAAGAACACAAAAAAAAAAAATACAAATTTACTCTTATGTTGAATATTTTATATTTATTTTCAATTTCAGGCAAACAAATTTGTTTTTATTTAGAAAATTTGGATTTTAATCGATTTTTTCTTCAAATTTTTGCAAAAAAATGGATTCACTGAAAATCAATTTTTCCCCCAGCTCTACTTAACAAGTGAACATGTGCCCAATAATCGAGTTACGAAAAAATAAACACCAATAAATGGATATGAAACTACAAAAAGTTGAGGGGAATGGTTTTATTGAGGAGTTTAATGTGAACTTCGTGTGACATACAAAGGTTTGAAATCCAAGTCGACATATTTAGATTTAGAGGCGTCACATAAGTGAGAAAACCACATTAAAAGGATTTCTTCCCCTATTTACATACTTTAAACTAAAGCATTATTAATATCAATTCAATGAAGCCAATAGTTGGGAGAAAAAGCAAGTCAATCTATAAAAACCTTCCTTTTATTGTGATTTTCGGCATATGTTCACCTCCTTCGATTTTTCAGCTCCAAAGCCCAGTTTCAGTGTAATTTGTATTCCAAAAATGCTTAGGAGATACGAACCCTATGAGACGGCACGTCCCTGAATGGTGGCTACTTTAGTCATTGAATGATTGCTATACCCTGTTGTGAGTTCTTTAGTTCGTGTTTTCTTTTTGTAAATGTTGCATTTATTGAATGTAGTTTTTATTAGGTCATAATAAATTGCATTTAAAAACAAATACATGAATATCAATTGTAATCGTAATTGTAAGCGTAATACAAGAAATTGCGAAAGATATTTAATTGCAAAACGGAATGTGTGCGGGGTACTCACCTTATAGCAGTTGGCCTTGACGCCCTTGCGCTTCTCGTAGTCGGCATACTTGCGCCAGTATCCATAGCAGTAGGGATAGTGGGACAGGAATGTGTCGTAGGCCTCTCGGGCTGCCTCCGCGTCCGACTGTAGCAGATATTGACGTTCATATGGGATCTTTCAAGAGCTTATAGCTTGTGCACTCACCTCACTGTCCACATATTGTAGTAGGTAAGTCCAGCCGGTAAAATCTGCGGAGTCCTCTTTCACCGCCCGCCAGTACCTATCTAGATCGGGCAGCTTTTTACGTTCCTTCTCCTTGTCTTTGTCCTTCTCCTTATCTTTCTCCTTATCGCGCTCAGTTTCCTTCTTCCTGTCCTTGGACTCGGCATCTGATTATCACAATAATGTGAAATTATAGTGTTCGGCTGCGATGGATACTTTTTACCACTCACCATCCACCTTGGTCCTTTTCTCCAAGGGCTGGCCATCGTTACTCTCGGAAGTGGGACTCCCCGGATTATATTGCTCCGCAGACGTCTCCTTTGCGCTCGTCTCACAAATGCTAGCATCCTTGTTTTCAGTTCCTTTCTCCAGTTCTTTCTCCGCCTTGCGTTTTACCGGAGCTTTGGCCTCACTCGCATTGTTATTGTTGTGGGTGGGCAACTCGTCTTCCGAGATCACTTCGGCGTCTGCCGGCAGCTCGGCACGTTGCGGAGCCGGAAGCTCCTCGTCGGACACTTCCTCGGCATCGTTAATTTCCGGCTTGCTGGGCGGAGGTAGTTCATCCTCTGAGATTATTTCGGTATGGACTATGGTGGCATCACTGGTGTCTGCCTCATCACCTAAACTCTCGGCTATGGCATGGTGGGAGCTAGAGTCCTCTGACGAATTCAGTTTCTCGGCTTGTGGCTGCAGAGCCTCCACGTTGTACTCAAAGTCTGCCTTCTTGGCGGTTTCACTTTCGTCATTGCCACCCACGGACGGCAGGCTGTTGGCATTGTCGCCAGCCAAGGAGGCCAGCAGCGTGTCTACGCCGGCTTCCTTCCGGCACTCTTTGATGTCATCGCTGGTCTCAGAATGCTGCTCTGCCACCGCTCCGAACGGGAAGGAGGAGCTCTTCTCGTCCACTCCGCCAGTTTCAGCGGGCATCTCCACGTCATCGTCCAACTGGATTATCTCACCAAAGTGCCGTTCCACGGCGGGGACCTCCTCGGCGGCTGTCGCTGCCATTGAACCCTGCTCCTCCTCTTCCTGCACCATTGCCGGCTGTTCCTCTGGCTCCTCTTCTGGGTCACTTAGCTGGAACGATTAACGCTATTAATGACTGTTGTGTGTTCTAATCACACGGTAGGTTGCTCTTCTGACGTCAGCTGGCCCTTGCAGGAAATCACGTGCCCACGGGATGGGAATCATGTGCGAATGGAACAACGCCACATCCGCACTGGATATTGCAATCGTTTACATCACTTGCTGGGTATCTTAAGCGACCTGCGAGAATGAGAATGTTACTGACCTGGGCGTTCTTCTTTGATGTGCGCCTTGTGGTTCTTGTTGGTAGCGGTTGCGATGCTGCCGGAGATGCAGCCGTCCGGCCAGAACGTGTGCGACGACCTGTAAGAAGACTCGACCCGTTTAGTTAATCCATGCGGTTTATATAAACTGTACGCGAGTGCGCCCTATAATGGTGTCTTTTGATTGGTTACTTCGCGCGACAAGTTTATTCACAAATCGTTTTCAACAGCGCTTTTGATCACTGGGAAGTTAGGTTACAGCTCCAGCTGAGTAACGAATAACCTGTCACAGCGAGTCGGACGATTGAAGTTAATTATTTGTCAAAAAATTGACTTTACCTGGAACTTCAGACTCTGACGCCATATTTTTCAGTGTTACCGCAAATCGCCTGCTAAAATTAGGGTTGTTGATAATATGTCAAAATATCAATATATCGATATTTTTGTCTGAAAATAGTATATTTTATCGTGTTTTTTTTTGCCCAAATATCGAGATTGCGATATATTTTTGTGATATTTTTTATATTTTATCTATGAATTATAATTTGTAATAAGAACCTTTTTGTTTTTTGATTGGGGTGGGAAAAAATTATTATATCAAATATATCGATATTTTTTGGTGATCATCAACATTTTTAAGGGTTCAAATTTGGCTAATTAAAAGCTGTGTGCTCAAGTCCCGACAATCACTGAAATATAAGTTTCTACTTAGTAAATGTGCAAGGAAGCTTTGGAATCTAATCTAATAATGCTCTACATATACTGAAAGTAATTATGCTCATATTAAACAGTTAGTAAAATCAAATCAAAATTACAAAAAATAGACCAGAATATATTCTACTTTCCCCAGAGGCCTAAAGCATAATTATTTTAATTGCTGTGCGACTGTTCACACAAAGTCTAAGATGATACGAAATCTAAAAATTTACCGTAATTTTTCTAATAAGCCCAGATTTAATTATTTATGGTTCTATAATAATAATACATATTTTTTACGTGTTAATAAAAATTAGCAATATTTAAAACGGCGGAAAAAGTAGCTATTGTAATTTACACTGTAGGTGCGCTACTGTCTAAAAACACTGTCAATTAATTGGTACGAAAAATATCAATATAACATATTAAAAAGCAGATCATAAAAAAAAAGCAGATCATAAAATAATAAAACAAATATATATTGGGTAGCGTGCCAGAGCTAGCTACCTAAAACCCAAGCCATCAACACTTTTAGCGGGATTGTCACTAGCAAGCGTCTTCCAACACTACTTCAAAATGGCGACTCGAGAATTGTAAGCGTGACAAAAACAACAAAGCCAAGGCGCATTTCACAATAATTAAATGTTTTTCGAGCCGTTTCCGAGCGTGTTTTCAAGCAAAAGCGACCGCAATGAGTGAATTAAGGACCCAGTGACCGGTAAAAGGGCACCAGTGAGTGAAAAGCGCCAGCGGCGCAGAGAAATAAGACGAAATACGGCGAGCAAAAACGCCGACCGCATAACCTGTACGTGTACTGAGGCGAATGGAGTGCAAAGGCAAGGGCAAGAGAATGAAGGAAGAGGCGCCAAGCAAGAAGTTGCCGCCTAAAATCTATGGCGGTGATGCGGGCACCCCGACCAAGGCGGCCCACGACGAGATCCTCAGCTCGCTGCTGCGGATCAACAACTTCGACTCCATTTCGAGTATCAAGGACGAGTCGCTGGACATCGATCTGTCCGCCTGCGTGACTATTAGCTCCGCCAGCTTGGTCAATGGGAACAGCCTTTCCTCCACGGACTTCTGGCGTGTTCTCGACGAGAGCGCACAAAACAACACGGAGCTCAACCTATCGTCGGATGGCGTCCGCGATGACCTGTCGGCCAGCGGCCCCCTCGTGCCCAGCAGCAGTCTAACCGGCTCCAATGACAATCACTCCAGCTCCGAGTTCAATGTGACGTTCCTGCGGCCCGAGCCGCCGAACGCCTTCACCAACTCTCCCTTCAAAAAGACATCGTCGAGCGGCGCCTCAACCCCAGTAAAGCACTCTTCCGAGCTGCTGCATCTTCACCAACAGCAGCTGCAGATGCCCCAGCCGCTGGGCCAGCCAATGCAGCGCAAGCCCAAGCTGCCGGCGGTGACGGCGCTGCGCCTGAAGGTTTTCAAGGAGGAGCCGACCGAGGAAAAGCAGCCCCTGACGGACGTAAAGTCGGCGCAAGTGGTTACAAAGGTTGAGGTGTGCGAAGGCGAGTTCCTGCCGCCCTCGTTCACGATCTTTCAGCAGCCACAGTTGGCTCGCACAGTGTCCCCGGAGGCAGATACGGCTAGCATGCCCCCGCCAGCTTCTGAGATCCACGGCAAGTCCTTGGAAATTGATCCAGCTCCACTCCACAAGTGCCTCGATTGCAACGGCCTGCTGTTGGAAACCCCCGATGAAGTAACGAAGCACGAGGCGGCGGCACATCGACTACGCCTAACCTACCGCTGCAGTGAGTGCCAACGGGAATTCGAGGTGCTGGCTGGATTAAAGAAGCACATGAAGACGCACCGCACCGAGGCCCGCAAGGACACCTGGAAGAAGTGCCCGGACTGCGGCAAGTGGTAAGTACCCGTTGGATCCCGAAATTTAGCACTTGTATTGACTTCTATCTCCCTACAACAGCCTCAAGTTGGGCAGCATGTGGATGCATAGGAAGATTCACAGTGACAACAAGAAGTACCAGTGTGACATCTGCGGTCAGAAGTTCGTGCAGAAGATAAATCTCACACATCACGCCCGAATCCACTCCTCGGAGAAGCCGTACGAGTGCCCAGAGTGTCAGAAGCGTTTCCAGGAGCGATCGCATCTGCAGCGCCACCAGAAGTACCATGCCCAGACTCGTTCGTACCGCTGCGAAAAGTGCGGCAAAATGTACAAGACGGAGCGCTGCCTGAAGGTTCACAACCTGGTGCACTTGGAGCAGCGACCCTTCGCCTGCACGGTGTGCGACAAAAGCTTCATCAGCAACTCGAAGCTGAAACAGCACTCGAACATTCACACGGGAATGCGACCCTTCAAGTGCAACTACTGCCCACGCGATTTTACCAACTTCCCTAACTGGCTTAAGCACACGAGGCGCCGGCATAAGGTGGACCATAAAACAGGCGAGCACCTCGAGAACATTCCCTCCTACTGCTCAAAGAAGTCGACCACCAGTAAGGCACAAAAAGCAGCGGCAGCAGCTGCGGCGGTGGCGACAGCCACAGTGAATCCCGACGATCTTGCCACTTCCAGTGAACTAAAAGTAAAGACCAATCCTGCATCGGCAGCTGCCTTGGCACCCGCAAAACAGGCTCGGAAGAAAAAGCAGCCGCAGCAGGCTACACTGGCTGCCTTGGGGATTACCCTGCCAGCCGGCACAGCCCTACAGCAGGTGCATCCGGCACCTTCTGCAACACAGCAGCAATCGGAATTGTCCTCTGTGGTGGTGACGCTGCCTCCGCCGGCGCCCAAGCAGGCCAAAGCTAAGCGAGAACGTAAACAGCTGGCGCCCAAGCAACTGCAACGACAGGCTCAGATGCAGCAAAACAGTCCTGAGAACAACGCTGCAGTGCCGCAAATTAAAACTGAACCCGTGCAAAGCCAGGGTCCGTTTCTGGATTTGCATGGCCTCAGTTTGACTTCAGCCGAGGAGTTAATCATGGAGCAGGCCCTGGAGATGGAGGAGTGCGGTCTATACGATGCCCCCGTAGTTCGCACAGACATGGGGACGTCGGACAACGCGATCTCTGATTCAGCAGCTGCCCTGCATTTCCAGATAAAAAATGAATTACCAGACGAACTGTTACCGGATGATGATTTTAGTAAGTCGAGATTTCAAGAGATTATATTTTTTAACTGTTGAACAAGCATTAATGTAATAAATGTATTTATCTTACAGTGCCTTGTAAGCCCAGCGATCGCCTCGCTTGCCCCTCACTGGAGTCCTCACCGTTCTCTTCGCCGGCTTCCATGGAACTGACCGCTGTTTCCACCGCCTCCAGTACGGCCACAAACACGCATGCTATACCCACGCGATCTGGGAACTACTACCTGCCTGCCTTCACATTGAACGCGAATGGCAAGCTAAGCGCCGGCAATTCGGCGCAGCCGGTGATCACGAGCACCGTACCCACGGTGTCCATGGTGAATGTACCTCTGCTGGTGCGCTCTAATCAGATGCTGCCCTCAGTGGATACGCTGCTCTTCACCAATCAGACCGGCGGAAGTCGATTCTTTGCGGGGAAATCGGCAACAGCGGCCACGCCGCATCTGACATGATCGGTCGGCGGTCTCTGCTGCCCGCCAACGTGAACGCCTCAACGATCTCGTGTCTTAGTTAAGTTAGCAGTAACTGACCGCTGGCAATCGTTTTATAGAAGTCCTTATGTTATTGAAAGTATGACGCTACATTTGCTTAAGCAGTAGACCTAAGCTTATTTCTTTATAGTCCCTAAGTGTAATTGAGTGTATATATTAACGATTACAATAATAAAACCATAAAGATAAACCTTTAATTTGTACGCTTCACACCAATAATAAATTTCGTACATATTTTAGTAAAATAGCCAATGTTTATTCTCATTTATTCATCACTTTGTGATCCATTTCGAAAAGGCAAGTGGGTTTTCCCTATGGGAGCCATCATTCACATTGTTACGTAACTTTTTGTAGGTTTCCAAGGATGTCGTAGCATATGCTCGTAGGTCGCTCAATACCGTCGGAATCAAATGCTTGCCAGGTGGAGTGCAGCTTATAAAGTCCCTCTCGAAGTGTTTTCAAATTCATGGAAAGACTCAGGAGGACGGGCTCATAGATTAGTTTTGTCTGCAAAGCAAGGGTTGAGACATACATACATCCGTTAATTAACTCGACAAAATCCTATTTACCAAAATTCACAAAAAAATCTATATTAATATAGATAGTTTGCATACCTACCCCAGGATATGTACATTTTTCCCTCACATCCTCGACGTTTCTAATGTGACCCGTCCAGAAATTGTACCACGGTTGCCTTGAATCGTACATTGACGTGCAGAAATCGTGTACTGTCGTTGAGATGAATGTTGGTGTCCAGGTGCCTCGATCAAAATATATAAGTTGGAAAACAGCCTGAAACATAAACAGAAATTCGTGATGGATTGCCGGGACCTCGAACCATCCGTTCAGAACTTTTCTTCACCTTTACACGATCCTGCGGTTGAATGTCCCATACAAACGTAGCATTTCCTGATATAAAAAAACCGTCCTCTTTCAAGGTTGAGGAAAACTCCGATAAATCTACAAAGCCACGAACATCAAAGGTGCCTGGTGCAGAATCTGGGCAAGCATTGAATAAATCCTCATCCGATAAGGCGAGTTCATACAAGCTTTCCTTTCCGTTGCTTAAGGCGGCGGAAATTGCCAATAGGATAACTTTGAGATCCATTATAGACGCGTAACTCAATGCGATTGTTGAAATTCACAGCAATATATATCATCCCGGAGGACGCAACATCTATTATAATTTCATTAATAAATAGTTATTAATTCCAGACCCAATTATTATTAGTAATTATTAACTATTAAATATATATAATTAAATTTTAAAACATCGCAGCAATAATTTGGTTTACTCTTATAAGCATTTAGATCTTATTGTCCAAATTAGTTTAGTCACGATATATTTATACATATTTAAGTATATAGTTATGTCGTAATTAAATAACATACTATATACATACAATTGTCAATGGGAAGAAAGGTGGGTTACAAATGTTAACTGCATATTTTTTTTTTAATTACTCATGTATAAAAATAAATTGATGAAAACAAAATTGTAATAGCTTGATGTTTTTATTGGGCATTTCTAGTTGGAGTGGCAAATTGGGCTTTCCAACTTATCAAAATAAATTGTTACACATTTGAAATTTTTTTTAAATCTCCAAGTATCTCATAACAGATTCTTGTGGGCCGCTCAGTACCGTCGGCATCGAAAGCTTGGTAGGTACACCGGATTTTATAAAAACCCTCTCGAAGTTTGGCCATTGTCATCGTCGCTCCCAACAAGTAAGTTTTGAAAATAAGTTTTGTCTGCGGCAAAAGGTTTGGATATGTGTTTATCGATTTTGCTTGATTGCTGTAAATAATCATAGCATATGCACGTTTATATAAGTATGTACCTACCCCAGGATATATACATTTGTCCTTGACATCTTCGATGTTTGTAACGTATCCGATCCAGTATTTGCCCCACGGTAGCTTTGAATCGTACAATGAATTGCAAAGGTCATTTGATGTGACGGTATAAAATGTTGGTGTCCAGGTGCCTCGATCAAGATATAAAAGTTTGATAACCGCCTGAAACATAATCAGAAATTCGTGGTAGACTGCTGCGACCTCTAGACATCCGTTCAGTATTTTTGTTCACCTTTATACGATCCTGCGGTTGAATGTCCCATACAAACGTAACATTTCCTGATATAACCAATCCGTCCTCTTCCAAAGTTGTGGTGAACTCCGATTGATTTATAAAGCCGTTTACGTCCAGTGTGCCCGGTGCAACTTCTTTGCAAGTGCTAACGAAATCTGAACCCGAGAAAATGAGTTCATAGGTAGCGTCCTTTGCACGAATAATGCTTATGGTGGCGAGCACTACCATTAGGGTTAGTTTGAGATTCATTTTCCACTTGTGATTGAAATTGCTTGTTAAATATGACCTATATATAGCATCCATATCCGCGCAAAATTATTATTTATCACGCTACGTAAAACGCTATCAGGCTCGCAATCTGACCAAATGGTGATAATAAAAATCTCGCATGAAGAGATAGACATTGATTAAAATGCTTATGAAACTCTAACAGCTGATACACTGGGTTCTAGAAGTAGAGTTAAAGGTACTGGTACTCTAATATACATATACTAATAGTAGGACTGTCCTATGACGATCCTAGGGAGCTCTGTGTCCTTTTTGATTTATTATACATTTATGAAAGTCTAGTGGCATTAATCCCAAGGATTTACGACGACATAACAGAGACATCAACGAATCCATATTTGATATATGGCCCCATTTGGGCAATTTACAACCAAAAAATTGATAAAAGAACAAATTACAAAATTGATTTCGATATTTCTATAATAAAATTGAAATTCCCACATTGATTTTAGCCTGATGTTATGACCGATTTCCATTTCGGAGTAGTAAGCGGCCTGCAAATGGCAAAACATTACTATGACACACAAATTGTCCTGCTCAACTAAGACCCTTGTGAAGCCGGTAAAAAGGGATAAACAAGGACGAGCTGAAGCGACTTGGATTTCGAGTCCACCCCACACACACACACCCATTCAAAGGACCACACACAACGTTCGCTGACAACGTCGCGACAACTGAAATGACAGCATAATAATAATAAAAGGGAATAAAACAAAACAGGAACATACATACATATCTACATGCACCATCCGTGCTGGGGACTCTTGAAAAGCAGCAATAAAAACAAATAGAGCAACAGCGATAAATATCGAAAGGCATAAATAAACCTGTGTTTGGCTTCCTGGGAGAGTGAAAACACAGGAGCAGATCCAAAATGTAGGTTGGAAATCGGGACTAAAAAAATGTATATTATGGAACAAATACATTATCTATGAAAGGGGTCTGTTTTGGCATCCTGTTAAGACTTAACACGCTTTCTGACTTTATAAAACTTAACAAGAAGTATATATTTACGATTATTATTATTTACAAAAAGATTATTTATTTATTTAGATTAAGGGGAAAGCTCTTCATCGAAATACATAAATATTAAGTTATTAAAGCCCAACTACCCTTGGCGAAAAGAATCGCCCCCGTGCGCGTCGAAAGAGTTGCGCTCAGCAACAACATGAAGAGGCACTCGTTGGCGGTAAAAGTGAAGAAGCCTGGCGTCGGTTTGTCGACGCTTGGCGCGTTTTGTAAATATTTACACATGTAGCAGTTACCTGTGATTGTAGCCCCATTGAGTGCGGTTGTGTGTGCGTATGGCAGGTGTGTCTATAAATACACACGCGCATTCGTGGATCTGCCAAAGTCGGCACAATATGTGTGAGTGGCGAGGTGGAACTTTAAATATTTGCCTCTTGCCTTTCTAAAAGGAAAACATTGCCTGCTTTCGGGGGCCGCCATTTATTACTGTCTGTCGATATTTTAATTAAGTTTATAATGCCAGGGGCTCAGAGAGGCACCAGACAACTGGGCGTGCCGCCGCCCATTAAGCCGACATCTTGTCCACAGCCTCTTGTTTTGTAAAATCAAAATCAAAGGCAGTGACACAGACGGAGGCAGCCAAGGGCAATCACATAAGGGCACGTGACGTGTTTACCATATCGAGTTATATGCCTTTTATATGCCTTCACGTCTTAAATATGGCAGTGCACATGCAAAGGCACTTTCACAGGGCTCCAGGAAGAAATCACTTAGCTTCCATAGTTCAATAGAATATAAGTAGTCATTTTTTCTGCTATGATTTACTATGATCTACTGTTTAAAAAAAAATTCAATAAGTATTCATTTTATTTTGATGAAAAATTATTTTCCAGCAAGAATACCAAAGTAAGCTTCCCAGCTTCGGGAAGTCGAAGTTTGTACAAAAAAAGCCTTTTCTTTTTTTTTTGTTTAAGTATATGGAACTGTTTTAATTTTTAATCACATTTTTCTTGTTTAGATTAACTCGTATGATAATGGTGAGGCAAAATTTGAAGACGATATTTCACATTAGACCAAGGTAGTAATTGTTTAACCAATGCTAGCACAGAAAGCTTAAGTGAAAATATTTAAAATGATAGGACAATCTGGTTTGATGGTGTTGGTTTTCGGTACATGCGGAGCCGTGAGTCAATCAGCAGCGGCAACCACAGCAACCGTAATGGCATCAAATCCCAGGACAATGGGTCTGGAAGCGACTTAAAGAATGACTGGAAAAACAAGTGACTTTTCCACAGAAGCATTTCAATGCGAACAAAAATAGTCACAAAAGCTTTCCTCGAATAATGCCAAAGTCGTTAAGAGGGCAGCCAGGTCTGCTGTGGACATGCAAACAATTGCAATTCCGATTCATATTGTTTATTAATTGATTTTGTATGTTCTTTGGCAATGGCTCTGCTCTGTCTAAGCCGGAGGTTCGGTATCTGTGCTCATACAAAACAATTTGTTGTTTTCGCCCCCTCATCATCATTTTTCATATTTACGCGGTTCAAATGGAGTCTCCACATATATATAAATCTATCTGTATGATATGAAAGTCAACCAAGTTTTGCCTTCTTGCGAGATTCTTTCTCGCTGTTTTGTTTGCATAAATCAATTTATCAATTTCAAAGTTGCCGCGCTACTTGGCTTGTTGCTGGCGCTGCCTGGCGAGTTTGTAAACGCTTGTCAAAGTGTTTTGCCACGCTGCAAAAAATGCAAATGCAAATTCAAGTGCAGCTCGCCGCGAAACGCATAAAATGCTGTTCGAGGAACGGGAATTCCAGGCAAGGAGACAGACGGCTTTCGACTGGGAATGCGACGGGAGGATTGGAGGACTCCAGGACTGGGGAGCTGAAAGAGTGGCGGAGCGACACCAACTTCATTTGTCATTTTGTCACATTAACGCAATGGAAATGCAATATGCTAATGTCAAATTTTATGAATCGGGATAATATTGCTGAATGACTTGATATTAGAGCAAACACCATGATAAGCCCTTTGAAAACTATTATGAAAAACGAAAAATGATTAAATAAAATCTTTGAGTTTTCTACTATTGAAATATTTTAACTTTAAATCAATTTGAATCCAATTCTAAAAGTAAATGTATTTAATAAACCAATTTAAAGCCTAAGTATAAATTCATATTTTTTATATATATATCAAAAATGCAGAGAAATCGTCTATCATATAGTTAATATATAAAGGAAAACCAAGTTAATTCCTAATGCACTGCCATTAACTCATAACGAATGATTTTGAATTGCTAATTCAGCTGTTTCAATACCTTAGAATCCTCTAGGACTTATGGAGCACACTTATTCTTAGCGGCACAGCTCATCTATTCAACCCTCTTGCCGCACATCTTCCTCTTCTAGCCCGCATCCGTTTCCGCCCGCTGGCACGCCCACACAATTAACGATTCATATGCCACGCATTTAAGTTCTGCACTCCACAAGGAGCCGCCGCAAATCTTCTGCCACGCTTCCTTGAAGCCAAAAACTCAAAGTCAAGTTGAAAGCATAAGATGTGTAAATATGGGGGCACGGAACTAGAATCGGATTTTCATTAACCCCACACACCAAACGGGAAGGGAAGAGAGGAAGGGACTCGCTCTTTGGCCTTCCATGGCAATCGAAAAGTTTTGAAGGACGACATTTCTATTCATTAGTCCCAGCCCCAGACCCTGTGAGCATTGATTTGGTGTCGTTGTCTTCATCGCCGCCATTTTGTTGCCGAAAAGACGCACGCTTTATTAGCTCGATGAAAAGTTAACTTTAGGGTTTTTTTTGTTTTTTGTGTTCGGCAGCGCCCAAGGATTTAAGGGAAGGAACTTCAACAGTCCCCGTTGGATTTCGTTTGGGTTTGCATTTGACTTGTGTGGGGTCGGGAGTCGTTCTATCTCGGCCCTCTTCTAAAATATCAATAAATTCAATTAAAACTATTTTAAAAGGGGTTAAAAGCCACTGGCCTGACTCAGGCCCACATCTACTCATCAGCCGGCAGCTAAAAGCGAAACTTCCATTTGCCAAACGAACATCCCAAAGCACACTGGGCGAAATGGTTAATATTTTATTTCAAATAACATTTGGGTTAGAAACATTATTTTTTTTATTCTAATGTTATTTTAATTCAAATCTGTATGTATATTACTTTATTCGTTTATAATTAAGATCAATCAGATATAATATATTTGATTTCCAACAAGAAAGAAAACTATCTTCAGGAAGCTAAAGTTTGTCTACCATTTAAGTTTGAAATTGGATCAAAGCTTTAATTTTAAAGGTCAAATGTATATGACTTTTGGCAGACATATATATAATAATATAATAATATAATATATATGATTATTTTTTTGGGACAAATCAAAATATAGTTCCTAAGCTAGGGTAGTAAATCTGCTTAGGAAATATACAAATATATATATTTTTTTTTAATTTAAATTTTTGATAATGTTAAATGGCTAAATTAACTCTGCTGTTTGTGCTGATCAAATACGTATATGATAAAGTATCGGAAAATAACCTTTTTCTCGCTAACGTCTGACTTAATTATAATATAAGGATATAATAACCTTAATACATATAATTCAGAGTTTATTTTTTTGGGTGAATCATTAGATTACAGTGCTGCTACAGGTTTTCTGTTTACATCGACTAGATAACATTAAAAGCGCAATTTCAGAGCCAGGTTAGCATTCTGTTGAACGAGACACCCCTGTCAGCGGGGCAAAGTTCGAAAAGGAGGGGGAAATTCAGGGGTGGCTGTTCTGTTATTTTGCAGTACAGAAATGCTGGGCTTCTGTTATGTTAAATTCTACTGCTGTATCCCAGCTTGGATATAGAATGTTAGGATTCAGCAGAGAATGCTTGCTGTTATTCAGACTCCTTAACGTTTACTGCTGTTAAGAATGTTTTCAATCGCTGTTAGGCCGCTTCTATTGTTTGGACTTCCATGTTCTGCAGAGGTTAAGGGTGGCAGAAATTTTATCAGATATCAGTAAAGGTCGCTAACCTCTGAATTATGTAGCCGCATTGTATACAGCCCTTAAATACATGACTTCACTGTCGCAAGAACTTGATGAGGCAACCAAACAGAGGAATACATTTATTTGGTAATTTATTGACTTCCCAGAATGACCGTTTTCTAAAATATCATTAAATTGGACTCTGAAATTTTAGTTTAGGCATACTATATTAGATATTAATAATTTTGTAATCAATAATCATATTTTATGGCTTCAAATTAAAAGGCCATACATTTTTTATGATTGGAATAAATATTTATCCAGATTAAATAAATTTCTCATGAACTTAATAATATTCTACAACAATACTAGTATTTGGCTATATGCGAGTATTGAATTATTAATCTAGTTGGTACAAGTAATTAGTTAAACTCTTTAATGATGCGTGAGTAATTTGTTTGTCCAGCAAATTAAATTATTTAGATTATTTGATTTTTAGTAAGGGCAATTCGTAAAATAATTTCCTAAGAATTATGGTTTTCGGTGCAGCTAAAAGTAGCAACTTCCTACTGGCTTACCCGAACTTTCGGGATACTGGATCCGCGGCATGCTGCACTCTCACTTATACTTATTAAATGCCATAATTCGTTGGCGGAACTTTTGAATGTTTGGCGGTAATTACAGGCACGCGCTGTGCCCCGGCAGCCGTCTTGGCTGGAAGGCCTTGCCATAAAAATAAATAAACGTCGTCAGGAGTGGCGCACATTTCATTTTCAGATACAAATGACAGTCATTAGCTGGGAATTACTTTTCGTTCGCATTCGCAGCTCACGGCGCGCAGCTCGCTGGCAACTTTAAAGTGATTGCTGCGATGGCAAATGAAATCTGAAGTATTTTCTATATGAAAGCAAATCAAATCGCAATGCGCTTAATTTGCCGCACAATGCACGGATGGCAACAAGGGAAAAACGTCGGGGCCAAGTCAGGAGTACAAAAAAATAGAAAATGGCAAGAAAATCAAGATAGGAACTCGGGCGAAAACGAAAGCAAACTTGCCAAAAGAGAGAAATTGCTTTGGCATAACTAGGGGAAGTGCATAAAAATGACAGAGATTGTACACTTGTACACTTGTATTTGCAATTGAGCGCACAAAAGTTTTCATAAATTGCATCAATTTGGAGTTGAGCGGAGGACGGGTGGGGTGCCGCCCAATCTACGTCAAAGGTAAGGGCTTCTCGATGTTGATTCTCTTATTACCTGCACTCGAAGAGTTCGAGGGAATAATATTTTTGAGAAAAGCTCTGCTACGACAAGGATTAATTGTAATCGAAGCCGTACTTTGTAACCATTTAGCTTAAAGGACTTGTACAGTTTTTTCTTAATTCTTTAGAATCACGGTAAAGGGTCTTATTGTAAAAAATTTAAAATTTAATTGCTGTCTTATTCTGATTATAGCTTTTGTAAAGTAAAATGTGATCTTAATATGTTATATTTTCGGATCAAATAGTATTACCCTTTTACTAAAGAAGTCGCCCCAATATTTTAAAAATGAAATATAATAAATATAATAATCCAGGGAGTAACAGGTATCTCGCAGTCCTGTCCCTCAAGGACAGCATTTTTTTTTCCTTAACTGTCTTCTAGCGATACACACACATACGCGCGAAGGAAATCCTGTTGCGCCCTGACTGCTTCAAAGCGGCATATTATTTTTTATGATTTGATTTCCCTTTTTATAGCGTTCCCAGCCCCACACAAATGAACTCTAAAACGCTGTTGATTGTGTATTGAGTTACTGAGAATGCCAGCCTTGGCGCGGCATTAATGTGAAATCATGTTTACAACTTGATTGAACTCATCAGCATCGACGCACAGGTCCTTAGAGCCCGTCCGATGTCTCGAGACATGCAATTCCGTTCGCATCTCCAACTATGACGACGCTGAAAGTATCTGTTCCCGGTCTCGCCGCGCTCCTTGCACGTGTGCCCAGAGTTTAGCTTTAATTGATTGCATTAGTATTCAATTACGATTGGTTCCTGCCTCCCGGCTTCAGCTGGCCTCCCTGCGCTATATCGTTCTTTTCTGCGCCACTAATAATCTGATTAATGCGGCATAAATGCTAGTTTGTTCCAGATGATTGTCTCGAGGCCCTTGTCCCTTGGCCGCTAAGCCATAATTTTTACATATAATTTCCAATTATCATAATAAGCTTTCAGGGCAAAAAGTGGTGGTGGCTAAGTCTTAATGGAAAAGAAAGCCCCAGAACTAATTTGAATAAGAAAAGGACACCTAAGTTTCCTGCTGGAAGGCCACAGGTGCTGGCCACAATTGGCATTTACTTTTGTAGTTTCAATCAATATAATTGTGAGAATTTCTAGAAGCTTAATATGTATTTCTTTGGCCAGCAAGGCCTTTTATTTAATGAAGATATTTAAATTGAACTTTAGCCATTTTGCTATTATTATTTTCAACGCAATTGTTGGTAGAATTTCTTTATTTGAAGCGCCTTAGGTGTCCCTACCAAGGTTGCTTATACTCAATTAGTTTTTCACTTTGCTCAATTATTTTCCTATCCACCGCTGGCTAATTCAATTTGGACATCTTCTAACTATGGCAAAAGCCGTGACCTTGCCCAAAGGCCAACAAATCCGTTCAAGGGGTTTGCATCTTGACTTTAGGCATTGGGTTAATTTGATTGATTGCCTCTGGGGTTAAACGAATTCGACTTTTGTGTCGTCCCCCAATATGGACTCCCCCTTTGTGCAATTATTATAGCCGGGCTTCCGTGGCTGTGTATATATTATCATTTAGGTAATAAATTAAATCGTTTTATTTACGATTGGTGTCTGCTTTGCAGCTGCTTAAATATAAATAACACTCATTATGCGCAGCTCAAATAAATATGTACGCGGCCCGACTCGCCCCTGGACTCATGTGGCGGCATACAAAAGGAGACAGTGACAGTGGGACGTGGCACGTAGAAGCCCCCGGCGTCCTAAGCGGTGGCGCGTTGTTCGGCTCAGCGGTAAAGTGCCACCGTGGTCCCAAGAAGAATGTACTACTAAATCTATGAAAAGTCAACGGACGACGTGGTTGGTCCTGGTGGCACGTGGGTGCTGCCGCCTCACGGCACGTGGTTCTGCCGGCGACATCCAAAAACATTCCCGAAATGTACTCCAGCCTAGCACTTAGACGGTAAGTGAAGTTGGAAAAATATGCACAGTAATTTACATATATGCCAGATCAAATGCGTACTCTAGGAAAACCTTTAGGACCTTTAAGAATTCGAAAAGAAATTTTCTACTGTGATAACAAATTATTTAATTATCTTAGCATCATTTTGTGAATTCTTAATATAATAAAATATTTTATACGTGTTTAATAACAATATTGTTTGCTTATTAACCATTCTAAATTATGAAATTTTTACTATTTTCTCGATTCTAGCCTAAAATGCTGTTTTCAGTACACTCTGCCATGGAATTATAAGGATGTTCCATTTCCCCGCCGATTAGGCAGCCAATTAATAGGGCATTAAGCCGAAATGCTGTGGGCAGGTTGTCAATTCCATGCGCTGACTCAGATCAAGTCTCCTGTCCGTGCAAATTGCATATCCTTTTCACCGGCTCTGAGTCCTAAGTCCCTTTCAGAGCGCTGTCCAACCTGTGTTAGTCCGCTTAAATGGCCGCTCCGTTGCTAATTAGTCGATTTGCTTGACTTGCACTCAATTAGTGGGGGCCGGCACGGGGTACGCCTTCATCGCCGGCATGCAATTAGCTTGGGGATTTTAAATTGGCCCTCAGAATGAGCCCCGGTATCGGGTTCAATTCGTTTGCTCATTTGTCATTTGCCATTGGACCGGCCAGGTGTAAATGCTTTAAAATTCAGTCCAAATCTCATAAATGTTTAACAACGCTGAAGCGAAAGGTAAACAGACTGGGAGAAAATTGCCGGCAATTACATTATTATTTGCATTCAGGGAGTTGGCCCCAGCCTAAGCCGCGACCACTGTCACGGGAAAAACTTGGCGAGTTCTAAGTGGTTATGGTCAGAAGGGGGAATGGGGAACGGAGAACCGTTTCCTTATTGCGAGAAATCTTGGTGCCGGTCAGAGGATATTACGTTCATTGGCGGCATCCCACTGGAGGGTGTTTTGGCCAGAGCTCGAAGGGACCTGCTACCCGAAGCGGACCGGAGTGGGTATTCATCATTTCTCGACCGTAGTTTCCGCTTCCGCATTTGGCGGTGTAGAAGTAGTAGGTGCAAACGGGGGATCCGTCCCCCCTTGGACGGGGGCGGGCTTAAACTTTTCATAAACCTTAAGTGGAAAACTTTTATTTTATACCCATCACAGGGACGGTGGCGGCTGCTGCTGTTTATGCCACCTATTTGATTCAGTCAGCACGGTCGGAAATTGAACAATATGTAGGCCCGGACTGGCCCGGCCCGGACGCCCGGGTGGTCGCCAAAGCGGGCCAAAGTCACGTAAGGCGAAAGTTTCTCGAAATCATTTTAACGCCTTTTGAATTTTTTTCTAAAAAGTTTTCCCTTCTTTTTATTCACGCGTTTCCGATGCCTGAGAGTAGGCAATAAAAATTGTCAAACAATAAATATTTGCGGTAGGTCAGCGGGTCGCCGAAGCGGGGCTGAAGTGAAATTGAAGTGGGGTTTGGGTTTGGGTTTGGGTTGCGCATTATCCGAGCAGCCTCCCTGCCTTCCCTGGGGAAACAATTTTTTAGTCAAATGGAATATATTTGTTTTATTGTTTTTATTATCGCGCACAAGTGTCGAAGTTGTTGTATTGCGATTCTCAGTCGTTTCATTATTATCGAGTGTCGGAGTGTGAATCCCCCTGAATTTTCATACTGCATCTCTGTATTTGTACGTATGTATGTACGTATGTGTGAACAGAAAACATGCTGCTGCTTTTTTACCTAATATTAATTTCTATGTACATAAATTTAGTTGTTCGCGTTGATGTTTGCCAGCAACATTTTCGACAGGCTTCGCTGCATTTTAATGTCGAACAGTGGGCGTGGCTGCGGCATAGTGGAATTACTATTAAAGTACCATTAAATACAGCAACTTTTGATAAATATAATATTAAAATATTTCATAATTTATATCGAATTTTTTGACCAGTTCTTGAATATTAAAATAACAGGCTTATTATTTATTTTTAGTAATAAATATCATGAAGAGCATTCCCGGATTCGTTCAGTCCAAGTCTTTTATTTCTTTCATTACTCCCGTTGGGTTTTTTAAATGTTTAATTTATTTATGTACGTTGCTTTTTAAATTTATTTTGTTGCTGTCGCTGATAGTGGTGCTAGGTGGTGGTCGCAGGACCTGGGGGCTGCTGGATCGTCCTTGCCGCGCGGTGGACATGTGCATATTTCATGACAAAATTGCATATTTTAGCGCAAAGCCAAAGCCGAAAGCCAGCGACGGATCCATGGCCGCCGGGTGCAGCGCGGTGGCATTCCCCTGCCTCCACCCCAACCGTGGTGTAAATTTCAAGCCAAGTGTAACACCTTTTTGCTGTCATGATGTTTTTAGGCGGTTTGGAATCGCTTCTGTCTGCTTTCGTTTTTTGTTGTTTACCCCTTTTTTTTTGTTATTTTTTCGCCATTTGTTTTTTCGCTCAAATTTACATACATCATAGTCATTGCAGTTCAGGACATTTTGATGGGAACAGTTAACTTTTTTAAGCCGCAAATTGAAAGAAAATAAAATGCTGAAAAAACAGTGTCGTTTTGTGTTCCTTTTGTTTTCCTGATTTTGTTTGGCGGCGGTGACGGCGACTTTCAATTTTCCCAACGGCCACCAACCGCAGGAGGCGTCTTTCCATTTACCAATTTTTTTCTCTCTCAGCTTGTCCCCTTTTATTTTCCATGTTTGTTTAGTGAGATTGATTTGATTTGGACAGCCCCCGAACAGGGAACAGCGACAATAAATTTATTTGACAACTCCTGCCTCTTATTGAAGTGAGCACAGGGTGCATTTAATATTATTCTTTTCCAGTTCCATTTCCATTTAGTACTGCATCTTCCAGAAAGTTTTGAAAAAGAAATATGGCAGAATGTTAGATTTCAAAATGAATTACAATTTATTTTGCATTAGATATAGACAAGTCTTTTTCCAAAAACAAAATGGAAATATATTTAAAATTTTCAATTTCAAACATAAATTTACATTTTATTAGGATGTCTTATTTATGATCCCTTATGTCAGCGGCCATCCTGAAAGCGCTTCATGGCACGCTGCAGTTGCTCCCTGGCCTTGAAGACATCCGCATAAAGCTCTGCATTGAGGGCTCCCTCTGAACAGTGCTGACCATAGATGTCTATGCCGCAAAGCCGATCCTGGTAGAGGAGCACGTCCCCCTTGATTGTCTGGCAATCGGCCTGACGGTTTAAATTCTGAACACATATCATAGTCTGGGTGATGAAGGCGAACTCATCGCTGGCATAGCTCCGCTTGCAGTTTCTGTTGGCGATGACCTTGGTTTGCAGGAACTGCAGGTTCTGCTTCGACATGTATATGGTAACATTATCCTTTGGCCGAAGCTGTGCTTCGCAAAGCTCGATCGGCTGGATCAGGGCATCTTTCAGCGGCTGTTTCAGCACCATTAGAGCCATGTCCTCGGTTTTGCCAAGGCTCATGCCGAGTATGATGTTAGACACCTCGTAAATACGACTCTTGCTGGCCTGCAGCTTGTATTCTCGGGCAAGGGGCGCATTGCCTCCGTGCGCGGGATCAAAGCAGTGGACAGAGGTCAATACTAGGCGGGTGGAGATCAGGGCACCGGTGCAAATGACCTCCCGGCCATGGATAACCTTCAGCACGAAGTGCTTGGCTTCCTTCGGTTTGGCTGTCGTAAGGCTGATTGGTGACTTCATTGTCAGGACGCTCTCAACTCGAGCGGGAATGATCTCCATGCTGTCCGGCTGACTGTTGCTTCCACTAAGTGTCCTGGGGAACTGTCTTGGTGCTGTTTCATAGGGATATGGCACCACATACTCGATGACGCGCACAATTTGATAGGATTTCCCATCGGGCGGCAATTCTCCTGCATTTAGCTGAGGGATCGAGAGTCCAGTGTCCAATACTTGAGAGTTTCCATGAGTCAGAACGATGGCTAGTACGAGCAGCAAGCATGGTGGCTTCATAATGACCGGAAACTTAGCAAGTTCCAGTCGCAAGACAAGTATGTTACTGATCTGATTTTTCATGCTTCAACCGTTAAACTGCTGTATTAAATTTCCGATCATTGGTTGCAGTTTTGTCAGGTCTATATAAAGATCGCCATTGAGGGAACTCAAACGACAGCGAGAACCGTAGGCATTTATGCCGCACAATTGGTCATCCATCAGCAAGCCATCTCCCGGATTGTTGGCACACCTATCCGCCTTCACCGAGTTCTTCGCACAGACCATGCTGGGGGTGATGTAAGCGGATTCCTCTTCCTGAAAAGTAATCTTGCAGGCGCGGTTTTCAATGATTTGAGTATGGCGGTGGCCATAGAAACTCAGATCCGGGCTGGCCATTACCATTGAGGCATTATAGCCCAATTTTGGACTCCTGTGGCTTATATTAATCGGATGAATTTCAGATCGGGCCTCCAAGTGAAGCAGGCTCAGTTCGGGGCAGAACTCCGGCTTCACCATTAAATCCACGGCCAAAGCTCGGCCGCCGCTGAAGAGGATTTGCAGCTGGTGGACGGATTCGTTCCGGCAGCAAGCACTGGAGCTGATCACAACACGCGGCGCCACAAGTGCTGCACTACATCGAATGGACCCCGAGACTTTTACCTTTGCTATAAAGCTGAAATCCGAATCCTGCAGTCTGGACTTCCTGGACCAGTCTGGCTCCCCATTGACTCGCCTGTAATCGTTGATGATGCGTACAATTCGCTGGTTCCTATACAGCTGCTGGCTATCCTTTGGCCCTCCAGGATATACGACATGCACTGGGCAATCCGGACAGAGAGGAGAGCCCGCCACACAAAGTCGGAAAAAGCAAAGCGCCAAAACACAAACAAGCAGCGAATGCATCTCCAATCGACGACTGATGGCACTACGTCCAGCAGCTGAATTTTATTTATGGGCCAATGGAATTCGAGGCGCCTGTCAAAGCAACAAGCTTCGCTTCGATCCACACGGCGTATGCGTAATCAAAATGTTTTGCCTGGTAAATGGTAAATGGCAAACATAAACAGTGGACGGGTGTCAGTCGTCGGGCAGTGTGGCATTGTTGACAACGTGTCAGTTCTAATGACCAAACACGCCTAGTAAACACAAACATCTGAAGTGCAATCCGATAGCCATTGACACGGCAGCGGGATCCTCTGATTGTTTTAACAAAGCTATATGAAATGCGGATAAATTTAGCTATACTATACATACTATAATATTAAGAAGAATTTAATATCGACCGAAGAAATCGAATTTCTCATGTCGTGGGCGTCTTTGTGCAATTTGAAAATTGTTTTTGTGCATTTCAGCAAATTAAGAGGAATGGCGGCCGCTTCGGCTGGACCTTTGCTCATTTGCTGAATTTATGGCCGGCGCTTAAACTGAATTGACAATCAATAGTCCCTGGACAGAGGAGTTGTGTCTGTGGCTGGATCCGCAGCTGAAGCTGTTACTGGGGGGAAGCAGGGCGAGGCAGAGCTCATAAACAATGCGGCCAATTTACATGCCCAGGGATCGACCGCACCACCATGTGTGCGTCGTCCTTTCCAGGACCTTGTTTGTGTATGCATGTGTGTGAATGGGGCCTTGTGTTGCTTTTATTGTTGTCGTTGGAAATGAAAAATTGTCCCTTTGTTGCATATAAAAACAATGGGCCGAAGAACTTGAAATCAATTTCAAACGTTTTAGGCAAAGCCAATTGATTTATTTGTTGGGCGGCTTTCTCTCGCTCTCTCTGGGTGTGTTGGGTGTGTGTGTTTTGTGTGCGTGTTAGTTGTGTGTTTTGGCCATTGTTTGGCATTACTTTTGCCTTGAATGAAGCCCTGGCAGCTTAACTTGCCAGTTCTTTGAAATGTGGCACCGTTTCCGAGATGTTTCTGTTTGGCCAACTTAAAGCCCAGGCCTCCGACCCGAAACAATTAACACTGAGTGCCGAAAGTCAAGGGCTTCGGCTTGGTGCGCTGTTTTTCGCTTTACACTTGATAAACTTTTTATTGCTTCCAAACAATTTAAAATCGAGATCGAGTGGAAGCGGTCTGGGAGCGGTCTGAATTACAATAATGCTCCGGCTGGGTTCAGTTCAGTTCGGTTTGTTGATGGCTCCGGCCAATTGGCAAGACAAACTGCTGCAGCTGCTTGCGTTGAAGTGGAGTCGACTTGAGTGGAGTGGTGTGGGGCAATGACAGAATTCGAATTGGTAATTGAATAAAAACAACGAGAGCAGTGCACAGGCCAAACAAGTCCCAGATGGATCCGGAGCAGGCTTCTTACTATATGTGGTTCTCATGCCACCCAACCGGTGGTTTAGGCTGCACCAAGAGAAATATGTACCTATTGATGCTTTTAAATTGATATATCTTTTAGATTAGTATATTTTCATATATTATTTCTATAAAATAATGAGAATTTAAGTTAAAGTAAGCTATTCATGTGAGTTCTACATTAACCTGAAGGCGTTCCAGCCTCGATTTATACAACATATTTCTCGGTGTGCCTGATTGCCCCAGCTCCCTGACACATATCGCAATGCAATGGAGCGTGAAATAAATGAAGAGGCCGTCGGTTGGATGCGACTGGAGAAAAGTCCTTGGGGCGACTGGCCTTCTCCAACCAAAACAAATGCCACGCGGAGCAACCAAAGCAACCAAGGAAGCCAAAACATCCACACCCACGCTGGTCGTGATGGTCTTTGGACATTTTTACGCCTTTTATACAGTTGACTGCATAAATTCATGGACGGGATATGGTTACGCATTTTAAACAACGCTCGTCGGCCAACGCCCGGGAATCGAGACTAGTGAAGGGGAGCTCGTTATATCACCGAAGCGAAACCGAAAAGGATCTCGGCAAACACTGACAACGGCTTGAGATTACGGGCTCCAGCAAATAGCTGCATCTTAAAGCTGATTTAACAAAGTTGGCTTAGCGTCCCGGGCTCCACTTGTTGCCCTGCCAGGCCAAGACCAAGTTTTCTCCGGGCCCCGAGCATTGCTCATTATTGCGAAATGTTTTGGGCCAAGCTTAAGTTTCAAGTTTGATTTGTTTACACATGAGTTTTTGGCGAGACCGAGGGAGACTCTTTTGCTGCCAGCTAACAAGTTGCAAATTAAGCTAAAATGTGTATTTTGCCAAAAGTGCTGGGGGTGGCATCTGGCTTAGCTTTTGGTGTTCGGGTTGGCATAGGAATTGAGATTGGGGCAGGACTTGGCATACACGCACACACACGAGCACGTAAATACATGCATGTAAACGAGCATAAAAACCGCACAGTCAAACGCACTAACAAGCAGCACTAATCAGTGTGGCAGTAGCAAGAGTGAAGCACCAACAGCTCTCGGGTGATGGAGGAAATTACATGCACAGAAGTTGAAACAATAGCTGCAAGTCTGGCCGGGCTCATCACCGTGCTAGCCATGGCCATCATACCCGTCATTATCATCATCATCATCAGCAGCAGCAGCAGCAGCAGGACCAGCACCAGCACCAGCAGCATCAGCCGGAGGAGCCGCAGGACACCTCCCCCGAAAGGCTATTGACCCAATTTTTGGGCAAACAATGGACCTGCAGAAAAGAAATCACAAAAGCGGAGCCAAATCTCGGGCTCGAGCCAAAAACCACTTGACAATCCCAGCTAAAGCTGCTGCTTCTCCTACACAGGCAAAAAAAGGAGCTTTATCCTGGTTTAATCCTGCAATTCGGATGTTGATGGTCATTCTCGCTTTAGCTTGCCAAAGTCGAGGGGACTTTTGTCTTTTGGGAAAGACTTTAGTTTGTATTTTGTATTATATGTATTTAATTTTAACGTTTTATTTTAAGGGTATTTTCAAAAAGGACTTGTAACAGTTTGTTCTTATTTTTGTAGTCTTAAATAATAGTTATTGGTGTGACAAAAAATATATTTAAATTAGCCGGCTTTTAACATTTTTCTATTAAAAATTTAGAACACCATATTAATGTTATTAAATGTACATATTAATCAAATGTGTAAATACTAACTGCTGCTTCTCTGACAGTGCATCCTGCTCGTCTAGCGGCGGCATTGTGCCAAATGTTTTGGCTATGAGCAATGTGTTTACCACTGTCCGTCCACAGCTGCCCGCGGCGCCCACTGATATCCGCTTCCTCATTTCGAGGCGACGGCAACGTCGATGGCGACAAAACAAGTGAAAGTTTATTACATCTCCGCCAGCCGGTCATCCAGCCATCCAGCCAGCCAGCCGGAGAGCCTGAAAATCAATAAAATGCAATTGCATGGCAAATGACCCATATAACCCCCAGCTTCTGTGAGTCCCAGACCCAAACCCCCCGAGCAGATCAGGCCAGTTCATGGCCCCGGCCTGTGGCAAGGAGTTGCAGCCAGCCTGCGGCAGGGCGTAATTGTGCCAAATTATAAATTATTTCGAATTTGCTAGGGCGCAAACGATGCTCCAAGGAGCTGCCTGCCTGCCGCCGTTGCCTGCAATTAATTTTGTGCAACGCCAATCGAACGGCGAACTGCGAACGACGAGGAAGTGCGGTGGCTCTTCGAGGGCAAGGGCTAAGCGCATAATTTAAATTTCTAATTAACAGTCAAATAAATTGTGCCAGCTGCCAGGCGTCGTGGCAATTGAGCCGTGCCAAGTGATTTTATGGCCGAAATGCTCATTAAATTAACGGCAATTTGCAGCCGCAGAGACAAATGCAGCGCCAGGTGAGAAACGGGGGAGTAAGTAATCCGGCAGCTTAGCTGCACCCTCGGAAATCTAGTGCTTAAAGGGTTCATGGCACTCGAGATAGCTCGTAGAAACGCTGCTTAACGGGGTTAATGAATGGTGTAAATTAGCAGTGGATGCTCTGAACCCGGGCTCTTCTCCGGATTGGTGCAATATTTGACATCTGATTGCTGCAGGAAATGTATTTGTTTTTGTTTTTCTATACATACCCAATTATTTCTATAATGACCCTAGGATTTTCCAATTGCTTTTAGAGATTCTTGTCCTGTTGTCTTCATTAACGGAATTGCAACGAATGGCTGTTATCCTTCACTGTACTCTTACCTTTGACTTTTTATTTTATACTTGTTGAGAGGTGTCAAAGGGACACATTACTTACCCAACTGCTATTCAATGGACTTTTGATTTTGATCATAGATCTTCAGTGTTTTAGCTGGTTAATGAATAGCTTCTTTACAGCTAAATAGATCTATTGAGTCGCTGGCAACATGGCGTATGCGTGATATTTGCAAATCGTCAAAGAAGCGAGCAGCACTCAGACAGAAGCGTGTGCACCGAATGAAATTGAATTTCTTATCATCACAGCCATAGTGCACGGCCGTCTTTGTTGGACTCGGAATACTTGCCGGTTAAACGGGGCGTGTAGCAGCCATATCCTTGGCACCGGCTGTGCGCTCCACGAAAAACATTCAATTAGTTTGATTTACACTCTTCAAAATGTTGCCACTCGCCCAATGCGATACGATGCGAGTACGAGGCTATGGATGCCGGAGGGCGGCGTTTTGGGCGCTCCTTGTTGCCAAAGCCTGGGCTTCCTTTGTGCGACTGTTGGCGTTTCCGTTTCCGCTGTTTAACAAGCGACTTTTGGCAGCACCGCCTCTAACAACAACAGGACCTGGAGGACGAGCAGGAGCTTTGCCAAAACCGTGTACGCTCCTGCGTGCCAAAAAAGATCCCAGGCTGGTTGCCTCCCCCTACCATTTTTAGTTCAATTTCTGCAGTCCCCAGCTCCCTGTGCGCAGTGTGCAGAGCAGCGCGCCTCCCTCAATATTAGTTTGGGGGCAGCAGCAAAACGCTTCCGGCAGCCAAATGCCAGCTCGTCGTCGTTGTGATCGTTGTTGTTGTTGTCGGCCAGGGCCATTCGATGATTTTTCAATTTGCATTCGACACAGCGTGGAAATGTCAAAGACCGAATTGAAATGGCAGAATTCTGGAACTTATAATCATATGCAGCGCACAGCCTTGAGAGGCATCCGACTGTGGAGGAGATCCCGAATCAGAGTCAGGACGGGAATCAGGCTTTGACTTTGTGCCCATCTCGTTGGCTTCGCTTTCAATTAGGTAATTGAGAGGCGGTCGTTCCGGCGTGTTTAAGGTTTTGCCCAGGTGCTGAGTGCCAGTGCACGTGGCCGAAATGCAAGCTGTGACCTGCGAACTGCATTCCTTCCTCCGTGCTGTGTGTCATATGTAAGTGGGGCATTTGACAGGGCCAAAGTTAAATTCGAAAATTAAATGCAAGAGGGTGGGGAGCGGGTCCTCTCGGGGTTTGGCATGTCAACTTCATTTGTTGAATGACATAAGTTATCAACGAAATTGCAGGAGAGCTGACCCCGAGCAAATTGCGTTGGCGCCCCTTTTAACTTTATCTGGCAGTCGGTAAGCTTCCATGCCATGCAGCACCCTCACTTTGTTGCAGCCAATTCGTTCCATTTCATTTCACTTACACACCCTTACGCATGCACTGGGAAAAATATTAGGCTTTAATCTTTTATTTAACGAAAATATGAGCCACCAGACGATTAAAGTCGTCGAGAATAATAATCAACGCTCAGGCAAGGACGTAGAAAGAGTTAAGTTTGAAACTTCAGGCCACAAAATACTAAAAATTATTCCTTCTTAGTTTCCATGCTAAAACGTTAACAAAATGTCCTAGTTATTACCAATTTCATTCATTATTTTTTCCAGTGTCCTTACACGCATACCGATAATCTGTCCGTCAGCCCCTGTATGTATGCAATTGTGTGTTTGCCTTCATTTCAATCTTTTGCCACTTAACAAATGCTCACCCAAGCGCCCCGGGAAGGGAGTTGCTTCGGCAACCGGAGGAGGATCAAGGAAACAGCAGAAAGAGCTGGGAGCGCGAGGGAGGGCGAGTGCATAAGTTTAATTTTATTATACGAAAACAATGCAACAAGCAAGGACATTCCGCACAAGAGGCAGCTGGCAGCAATATGGCAATTTGTACAAAGGATTTAGAGCTGCGTTTAGAAGCCAATAAAGGCAAGTTAGCAGGCAAATCGTGTGGGTGAGACTAGCGAACAATCGACAGTTGGCACCCAACGTCTCAAGTGGATGCAGGATCGAATGTTTGTGCATATATATGAGTAGCTTTCGTGCGAGGACTCCTAGCATATCGGAAAATTCTGATTGGAAGTTCAAACATATAGCAATAAAAATGCGGCTAAAAGTCAGCTGAAAATCACAGTGTTGACAGTTATGGAACTTTGCATATAGTTTTCAGTGGTTATTGGGAATAATTGTACTTTAATGGTATTGAAAAAAAGATAATATTTATTTTTAAGCAAAGGAATAGTTATACCAGCACCTATTTATTCCCTCTCAGTCCGTTTCATTACACTTTTTACCAGCTTCAACGTTACTCAAAAAATCATCAATTTAAACATTTTCTGATTGCTGATATTTAGCTGACGATATGGAAATTTAATGCCCCTTTAATCAGGTCCTCGGACCGGCTGCAGTCCCTTCGGTGTCGGTGGCAGAAGTCTCACGGAGACTTGGATTTTTCACTCGTAATTTGCCATAAAATAAGCATAAATTGGATCAATTTACCAAAAGCTCTGTTACAAATGCACAGCGGCAGTGGTGGGCCCACAAGTAGGACGCTGCCATATACAGTTACATCTACCAACTGCCAGCCAGCCACCAGTTGTCATCCCTTTGCCAAGGCATCCAATCCCATCCCGGCCAGAGTTCCATGTCAAACCGAGGATGCTTGGGTCTTGGGGTAATGGCCATCCAAGGCGGTTGCTCTGCCGACAGCCCTGTGGTTTCTGTCACGCGCATTGAATCCGAAGCCGGAGTCAGAGCATCGGTTGCATTTCACTTGATGTCCTCTCCCACTTGTCGTCATCGCTGTCACTGCAGTCGGAGGAGCGGTCTCGCAGGTCCTCCGAGTCCTCCGAGTGCTGGCAGTCCGAGGAGTCTCCGTCATCTTGCTGCTTAATGTCAACTCTTGGCGTTTTGTCTTAGCAGCCACATAAAAAATTGAATTTATGATGGGACTTTGCGTGTTTTCGCATTGTGCTGGCCACGCAGATTTAGCACCGATAGCTTTGGCCTGGCTCAGCAACTCGATTCCATTGCCGCTGCTCCTTCAGATCCTTTAGCCACTGCATTTCATTTCAGTTCCCTAATGCAAGTCAACTGACCGAGCTGGCAAATTCCGAGAGAATTTTGCACTTTTCAATCTACAATTTCATTAATCTAAGCGCGAATACACTGGAAACTTTTTGATTACAATTTTACTTGAAAAATTAAAGTAAATAGATAAAAAATAAGTACCTACTGGAAATTTAAAGATTAGTAATTAATGAATTGTATAACTCTTCTTAGGAACTTTGAAATTAAAAAGCATTAAATATATTTATCATTTTAAATCAGTATATAGGATATAGGATAATAGTTTTGGTTCGGACTTACCCGCAGTAGAGGACACTCAGTTACCTTTCGTTGCAACACCGCTGACGTGGCCGACATTCCTCGACGGTTAGGGCCTTTCGGGGGCAGAGGTTGTTATCACACATATTCAAACACTTATTCACACACGATAATTTACACACGATTATCAACACGGTTGAACGGGTGGAGTGCCGCGGACAGACTGAGGCTGCTGCGGCGAGGCGCCTCTATTTATA